>APFE030845886.1:0-23415 GCA_000404065.3 Pinus taeda
AGCAAACGGGTGAGATGGTATATGCCTCCTTGGCAGACAAAACATTGGTGAACTACAGGCTAGAAAATAGCCTAAATAATACAATTGCACAACTTGAGTTGCAAAGAGCATCCT
Source organism: Pinus taeda (assembly GCA_000404065.3). Lineage (NCBI taxonomy): Eukaryota > Viridiplantae > Streptophyta > Pinopsida > Pinales > Pinaceae > Pinus > Pinus taeda. The sequence continues at coordinate 115 of APFE030845886.1, forward strand.
CTCAAGCAAAGGACAATAGGATCAAAGCGTTGGAGGACATCATAATAGAGCTTGGGCATGATCCTAAGGATCTCAAAGTAGTGTAGGAATTGTTGAAACTAAGGGATGCTGATATGGCAACATTAAGGAAAATGATCAAGATCCCAACAACTCTTCATCCCCAAACTGAAGAAGTTGCCCAGCTAAGACGGGACAAGGATTCAGCAGCTATGCTGGTAACACTGTATAAACAGCTCATCCAAACACAAGAAAAGTTGGAGGAATCAGAGGTTGCACTTCAGGCAGCATTACAACAGAAAGAGGCAGGCCAAACTTCACAGCCTCCTCCAGAAATAGTCAATCTAGAAGAAGCTCCTCAAACACCTGCCCCTCCCATTCAGGAGACAGAGCAAGCAACACCCTCCACCTCAGCACCAACAATAGAGCAGGCTGAAAGTCTTGCTATGCAGAAGCTCAGAAATGAAATTCAGGTCTTGGAGGCCCAAATGTCAGAGCTGAATCAAGCCAAAGAAACTTTGGCTAAGCTCAATGAAAAATATGATAAATCCAAGAAAAATGTAGCTGAGAGAGAAAGAGAGGTAAATACTCTCAAAAGGAGGATAAATGAGCTAGAAAAAGAGCTCACACTTGACAAAGTAACAGCTGAGCTCAAGAGAATCCTATGGGCCAATATTGGCCAATCCATCACAGACAAGTGGGAATACATTGAGGCCATTCATGGGCAAATGGGGCTCATTGGAAAAGCACATAGGGAAATCCAAAGAGCAAGGGCATCTCTAGGCAGTATGCCTGAGGCTGCCACCAGAATGATAAATGTGCTTAATTACAGGACAAGCTCTCAGCTGGTCAAAATAGGAATTGTCAACTGGACTGAGACCATTTCGATGGTCAAAAGGGTCCTGACACTAAGAAACCTGGTACATACCTTAGAGAAGAGAAGCCAGGATATGCAGGCAGACATTAATAAATTCCAGGACAAGTTCATAGCATTGCAAGCTCTTCCTAGCTTAATGGGCACCTCAGGAAGATTACTTTCCCATGAAAATTATGCCAAGAGGGTCAACTCCTTTGCTACAAGTCAAATTGCAGAAAAGCCCAACACATTAGCAGAATCAGGGCCAGCATCAGGATAGACTCTCTTCAACACGGTAGAGAGTTTATTCTTTATCATGAATGAAATCAATCACTTGTTTGATGCGCCTCCCAATTTTTATAAATATACAGAGGCAGATGAGACCATAGAGGCAATTTTGAGGCATCAATTGCCCACACAGGAAATCTGGAATGGGTTGATACAATTACTGCTAAACTAGAGCCAGTAATTATGTTTTTTCCATTTGAAATATATAAGTTGTCATGCACAGGAAAATTTTGATATATCAGCATGTATGCAGAGAGAGGCTGAGCCAACTCAGCAAAACCATTTGGCCACCACAGCAGCACTGACAGTTACAGGTGACAGGGCCGAAAAGCTACAGGAGGACAGAGTTGCAAAGACACGTCATTCAGTAGTTATAACAAAGCGTTCAACCGACTCAATGACCTCCAAAGGACGAAATCTTCTGACAGAATTAAAGAGCATTTATGTTGTATTAAAAGCTGTAATAACTTCCTATCTACTATTTCTGTACGAGTTAGTGAAGATATTTTATTTCTCAGATGACTCAATGCCTGAGATATTTTGTATGAAACACTTCTATATATTCCCCCTCGCGTGAGTTTGCAGGGGTTGGATGTTATTGATATATTTTCTATAGTTTCTCTTACTGTAAATTTTTCAGAGAAGTAATACAAAGGCGGTGGAATTTCCAAAGCTCTGTGTTGTTTTGATGCATTGTGGTGTTTAGCTGAAAGTTACAGGATTCCTGCGTATTTCATGGCACAATAAGTTTTCCTTACAACTCTTTGTTATGTGTTTTGTTATCATTCATATCTCTTTCATGCTTCTGTGCATTACAGTTAATAGCAAGGAAAAAGAATGTTTCCAGGATTTAATCACAGATTACCCTGAACTCAATCTAAGCTATTATAAGTGTTTTCTTCAGTTATAGTAATAAAGGTGTAATTCTTAGTTGCTACCCTTTCACGCTATATCTTTCACAGTGATTATTGTTTCAGGAATTCAAGTTTTCTCTTGAGGAATATATCTCTTTCTCACACCCCAGCTTAGTGGAAAATTCTTAATTGCTTTTCACTGGTTGTTTACATTTCACCATCATAACTTTAAGTTTGTTTTATGAATTATTTAAATGGCCATGTAATTCCAGCTGCTCAAACTCAAGACTTCAACAACCAGTAGCCACAGACTCCATTGCCCAATGGACTAACACTATCTACATATTTCCACTTCAGATACAGAAAGACATCCTTCCAACCAAACATAAACTAAAACTCTTACTCCATAACTAGACTAAAACCTCCACAGAACAGAGACAAACCTTAGAGAGAGCCCTCTCTGATTACAGTTGTGCTAGAAGCTGTAATCCAAAGATTGGTTAGTGGTTACCCCGGCCGTATTCCCTTGGGAGTCATAGGGAACAACCTGGGTGTTAACATGTTACATTTTGGTTGTGTGATGTATGTTCTCTATGGCTCATGACATGTTTGATTAATATATGAATGGTTGATGAATGCATCGACTAACAAGTGTTATTGCATCTAGGTAGAGATGGTTTAGATCCTTCTCGATGATTATCATGTGAAGACTATCAATTTATGATCATATACGTGATAATGACCTGTAGCTTACATATTCGCCATGTGTTTGATGAAATGTATGTTATGTTCTAGGTAACATAGTTCAAGTTCTACCATAAAATTTCTATGTTTAGCCTTATTTTCATGTCATGAATTATTCTAATAAGTTTCAAGAATTTCTTGGTAGTGATATAGAGATTGGCCTAGAATTTAGGCTCAGATATGGGGACCACACCCTCTAAACTAGAGAATTGGGTTCACAACCACACTTAGGCAGGCTTGTGCATGCAAATGGAGTGCAATAACTGTATGGAGGCCTTGTCATGCATGGAGTTGGGGGTTAAAGTGTGTCAAAGGAAGCCCCAATTTAGGGTTTGGTCACCTAGGGTAGTTCTTTGGCCCTTGCGTCTCTTGTAGCCTTGAGGGATGAGTAGATTTGTATGTTTGTGCTCACTTTCTTAGCCTGAATCCCTTAACCAAATCTAGGTGGTCAGATCATGTCATAGTAACCCTTCATCTCATGTTTACCCTAGCAGGCTGGTGAAATTGAGTAAATGTGGTATGGGTGATTACAGAAATGATTTCCCAAGGACAAGTAGGTACATGTAATAGATGATATAGAACCTATTACCTATTACTATAATTTCTAGCACAACAAAAAATGAAACCTCTTATGAAACTAGATATGTACTCTTGTATCTTAGGCCAATACACATACCTATACAAGTTAGCCATGGCCTTCCCTGTACTAATATTCCCTACAACCTTGTTGGTGTTGTCCTCTCTATTCAGTTGCAATTTCTCACCTTTAAGAACACATAGCTTATCTAGGCTATAGATTAACCTATCCTTGAGATGGTGTTCAATGGTTATGTCTCCATCATGCTCATGACTTTGACTCTACAACTTTTAATACACCTCCTTCATGTCCAAATAATTTGAATATCTCTCTCTTTATGCATCATGGATGAATGGCTTCATGTAAATAAGAGTCCCCAAAGTTTGGTTGTTTTATGTGGGTGGCCTTAAAAGAATGCAAACCAAATTTTTTTTGTTGGCCTTATTATACTTGACCACCAAATGAAATTTTTGTAAGAACCCCATCCACTTATAATTGCTCATCTTTTTTAGCTTACTCTAGGTTTGCAAGTATTCTAATGGTTGGTGATATGTGTGGATTATTTTCTCCTTTCCCATTGGATAATGATTCAAATTCTTCACATCCTACACCATGGGGTATAGATCCTTGTAATAGCTAGGGTAGTTAATAATTGCACCATGAAACACTTCACAATGGTAGCATACATAAATTCCTCCCTACATCAAGGAAACTGCCATAGCATGCCCACTTGCGTCTATCTCTACTTTAAAGGGTCACTGCAAGTTTGGAAATGCAAAAATTGGTGCTTGATTGATGTTATTCCTTAGCTCTTGGAAGGCCTTGTACTGACCCTTTTCCCACTGGAAAATATTTCCTCTTGTTGTTATGGCATGGAGCGTGATGTTACTATTGAAAATGAGGTTATCAATTTCCTCAAGTAATTTGCTTCCCCAATGAAACTCCTAACCTTAGAAACATGACTAGGCACCAACTATTTCTTGATTGCCTCCATATTGGAAGGATCTATCTTGAACTCTCCTCCACCAACCACCTACTCCATATAATGCTATGCAAACTTGTACTTATTCAGATTTTCTACAAGCTAGTGCTTCTTAAATGTTTCAAACACTTGCATCAAATGTAAAATGTAATCCTCCCGGGTATCACTATATACTAGTATTCATTCGAATAAAAAATAACAAATGAATCTATAAAAGGGTGCAATACATCACTTATTAATCTCATAAACGTAGCTAGTGCATTACACGAGCCAAATGGCATGACTAACCACTCATACAAGCCTTGCCTAGTTTTGAAGGTGGTCTTCTAGGTATAAACGAACTTGGTGATATCCATACTTAAATTCCATATTGGTGGAGTATTTTTCTTGCTACAACTTATCTAGTAGATCATCTATCCTAGGTGGGGTGTTTGTTCTTGAGCATAATTTTGTTCAATGCCTTGTAATCTATACACATCCTCCAAGTCTCATCCTTATTTTGAATAATGATGATGGGTTAACAACATGGTGATGTACTTTGTTGAATGACACCTAATTCTAGCAGTTGTTTCAACTCTTTCTTCACCTCGTTTGCTTCTATAATAGATTGCATGTAGAACCCAATATTTGACAATGGGGAGTTTGGAAATAGTTAGATATAATGCTCCACTTCTCTCTTAGGTGGTAACCCTTAAATCTCTTAGAACACATCCTTGTATGCCTGTAATAAATCCTCCAATTGTTGTTTTTGTTTCTTAGAACACCCCTCCATGAATGCCTTACCTCGTATTGACTACCCTATAGACTAGCTTTCTCTCAAAAACAATAAAACATACTTATCATTGGAACTGATCAATTTCTTGGCTTTGTCGGCACTTACTAGTTAAAGTTTTTACTTGTACTTTTGTGTGTTGATGATGAACGATCTTCCATGCTTAACGAGCCAGTACTGGTTGGCTCTCCTTATGAATATCTCATTTTCCATTTAAATGTAAGGACTCCACGTACATCAAGGGGAACCACATCTAGATCTACTTCATCGATAAAATAAAAAATTATAAAAAAAACTAATTTTGCATTGTTTGTTGCCTTTGGCTCTACATCATTATTTACTCACCCCAGTGGATATGGGTTTGGATGATCACGAAATTCCAATTCCAAATTCTTGACCGTATCTTCTACAATGAGATTCGCTTGTTATCCTGAGTCCAAAAAGGAATCAATCTTTGTCTTCTTGGCCTATATATTTATATGGAAGAGTTTGGTAATTTCTTTCTCTTCCTGTTGTTGGAGGCTAGTCAAATTCACCTCCTTCTACACTAACATAAAAATGATCTTCTCATCCATGTCCAAGTGTATTTCAACTTGTTTTCTCAAATCGGTGACCATGAGATTCTTTTCTTATTATCTTTCTTCTTGTTCTTTGAGCTTAGCTCTAGATGTAACTTCTAACACCTCATTTACATGGCCATCAATGTTACAATGGTTGTAGTAGGTGGTGGGATATTTGTAGTGGCGTGTTGTGGCTCCAATATTTTTATATCTCCCCCCTTTTTATTCTTATTTCCCTCAGAAGGATCATATTGTTCTTTCTTCTTCAATTGACTTGATTGTGCTCTCTTCACGCCCAGGTTCTCTAGTTACTTTGCTTTATACACAAGCCTCATCCACCAATTTATGAATGAAGACATCATTTTCTCATGCAAATGGACATGCATACCCCCCAAATACTTGAGGAGTACATCTGGTTTCTTTTGAGAGATACCCAACATCATATCCTTCTTTTTAAACTCTGTGATGTACTCCTACACACCTTGGCCAGGATTTTTTCTTAAGTAGTGCCATTGGATCTACTAGACCTCTAAATACCCAATGGGGTAAAAATTTGAGTTAATGATGGTTTTGAATTCCTCCCACTTAGTCATTAGAGGTTATCCCTCCAACCTAAGGGTCATTGTGTTACTCTCCCACTAAATTAGTGCATGTCCCTCTAATTTTAGCCATGCAAATAAGATCTTTTGTTCTTCAATCTGATGGAATCTGAAATAAACATTCATGGGATGGATCAACATAAATATTTTGAGATGATTTTTCATTTAGTAAGCCTTAAGAAAAAAAAAACCAATATAAAAGTTCACAATATGGGAAAATCAATGACCAACGTTACACTCTTTGCAGTTGCTAGAGTAATTTGATTACCATCATTTATATGTAGAGGCTAACCATATGGAAGAGATTATCAAAGAGAAAATCACCATGCTGAGAGTACTTTTCATTATTATAATAAATAAATTGATAGCGTTGATCTATAGAGTCCTAGAAAGCATTGAAACGTTTTCAAAATCTAGTACGGAAGCTCGGAGACACTAAAACAATTGGAGGGAACAACAAGGAGGCAATATCAAATTATCATGTCTCTACCGGATATTTAATTTTAAATGTCTTGGATGGTGGTTCTTTTCATCTTTCCCACCCACTAAAACAATGACAGTTGAAATCTACATTAGAGATAATTATTTCTTACGTTAAGGGACAACCCCAACTTCACCGATGTAGTCAAGAATATCTTCAACTCTTGTCACCACCTAACTACAGATCTTCTCATCTTGTTCAGATTCAAAGTGGTAGGAAGAATCTGATATCTCACTCTCCATTTTTATATTTGTTCATTTAATTTGACAATCATAGATACATTTTTCTCTATAATGTGTATCTTTGTATTGTAGTGTTCTTTTTTTGTTCTCATCCCTTCAATATAGTATAAAATGTTTCCTAGTCCTATACTGAATTATTTTTTGTAATGAATTAACTTTCTATGTTTCCACAAGTATCAATTGAAAATTATCTTTTGGAATATAAATATGGATATCGTATAGAGATATGATTCCCTGGGGAGCTCTTAGCAAGTAAGAGAAAAATAAAAAAATTCTCTCTTCATGCCTTACTCCCTTTCTTTGCTATGTATTGGAACTGAGTGTGTCATGTAGCACAATTATTTTCTTTATATATAGAGGTTTTAGGTTATACATAGCTCCTATGGATCCTACTTTTCTTATGAGTAAGTGTTTTCTAAAAAATCATATCCATGTCTTATGTTGGCTGAAATCGTGTTTATGCATTTTTTAATGGATAACTTCTTGTTTACTACATATTGAAAGAAAACATGAATTTTAGATGTGTGGAATTATAGAAATTATTTATGCTATGATATCTTTGTAGCTCCTATTTTTCTATTATGCAAAATTTCACATATTATTAGATTAAAAAAGTCATGACACTCCAAACGTACATTCATATCAACAAGGATTGTTAAGGAATATCCCTTGCCAACATAGATTGAGCAGAGGAGGAGTCACTATGTATTGTAGAAAATAACTATTTTAGATCGTGAACATGCTCTTACCCTTCGTATGAGTATTTTGAGCCGCTTGAGAGAGATGGTGTCAAACACTGACATTTATCACTCACCAGTTCCATTTATGAGTAAAAAAATTATGATTCCCGGTCTATTAGAACCTACTAATTAGGTAGCATATATGGATCTAAAAAATGTTGAGTGAACATCATTGAAGTAGAATATAATGAAGGATAGCAAATTTCTTGTGCTTATTCAACAAGGCTTAGACGATGTGATATTTCAAAATGTGTCAAGTGTAAATACTTCAACGACAACAGGGGAAACTCTTGAACATTTTTATCAGGGTTTATCGAAACTGAAGAATGTCAAGTTGTAGAAACTGATAAGATATTTTAATTTGAAAATAATTTAAATGAAACGATGGATGGTTTTATGACTCAATTCATGAGTATTGTTAGTAAATTAAAACAATCCAGAGAACAACTCTCATATGAGAGATTCATCAAGAAAGTCCTCCGAAGTTCGCTAAAGAAACTTGAAGCAATGGTTGTATCCGTAGAAGATTTTAAAGGCATGAGTCAAATGGAAATTTATGAGTTGACTCAGTTCCATGATTACACATGAATCCAAGATGATGAAATTTGATGATAGCACATTGAACAATTCGTTCAAAACTTAGTTACAATTTAATAGAGGAAGATGCAACCGAGTAGTAGATTAAATATGTAAGTGAGATAATTCTAAGCATGAGGAGAAATATCAGCAATGTCCTTCTAATTTAGGGGGGAGTAATAGAAGATAATCAAAAGCTAGTGCTTTTGACATGTAATGTGACTCAAGAATGTTTAAATTATATTTTATTTTTAGAAAACAATTGCAACAATCATAGGACTGGAAAAAATAGATTTTTCTCAATATATACACTCGCATTGAACCTGAGGTCAAGTTGGACAATGATAATAAGGGACGTGTTAAATGTAAAGAAATGATTTCTAGTTATACAAGAAATACTGAAAAAATAAAAATTGATGATGTTTAATATATACCTAGTTTAAAATGAAATTTGTTGAGCATTGGACAACTTATAGAGAAAAGGTTAAGAGTGTTCTTAAAGAATTAAGTTTGTACTATCTTTGATAAATATCCAAGTTAGAAGTTGATAATGAGAGAGGGAATGAAGAAGAATAAGATTTTTCCGCTTATAATGAGATATTAATTATCTACATCCTTGAATGCTTATAAAAATAAGAATTTGGATGGATTGTGGTTATGGAATTTAATATATGGTCATTTGTATTTTGACGATCTAGATTTGTTGCAAAAGAAATAGATGGTGAAAGGGTCACCTAATATTTGACAACAAACAAGCTCTTGTGAAAGTTGTACACTTGCAAAACATGACAAAGACAAATTTGTATCTAAAACTTTATATAGGGTGACAGCTCCATTGGAGATTGTATACACAAAATTATGCCAACTAATGAAAACACCCTTATTAGTTGGTAATGTTTGCATTTTAAATTTTATTAGTGATTACAGTTGAAAAACATGGGTTTATCTTCTGAAACAAAAAATTTAATCTTTTATTGTATTTAAGAAGTTTAAAGCTATGCTTTAAAAGAAATGTGGCAAGCATATTAAAATTATAATATCAAATAGAGGTGGTGAATATATGATAAATGATTTATGTATTTTTGTTAGTATCATGGAATGAAGAGATAGTTTACTGCACATTTTAATCCAAAACAAAATGGAGTGGCTAAAAGGAAAAACCAAACCATTATGAATATGTCTCAAAGTATGTTGAAGGAAAAAAGTCTAGCACATGAATATTGTGGAGAAGTAGTAGCTTCTTCTATTTATATTCTTGATACATGTTTGACTAAGATTGTGAAGAACCAAGTTCCAAAGGAAGCTTGGAGTTGTAAGAGTCATAATATACCTCATTTAATAATTTTTGGATGTGTTTACTATGCACATGGTGTAGGTCCCTTTGCAAAATTTGAAAGAGATTTAAATTGTTAACACACAAAAAGTTCCAAAACAACCTTGTACAACAAAAAGTTGCTCACATAAACATTGGAAAACCGTGGAAATGATAAAATCGTAAATGATTAATACTTTAGGTGGGTTTAGGTTCTCATGTATTTTTTATTTAATTTATAAAAAAAGGGAAATTAGTTTTCTATGAGAATCCACCACAATACTATTTTTCATATTCTCAAAGAGAGGTTGAGAGTCTTATGGGTTGTTTGAGATTCTCACTTAGCTCATCCATTAAGTTGCCATAGATCCATATTTGGTAGATCTTGTAGTCTCCTTAAAATTTTTGTAGAACCTCTTTTTGTGTATCCAGTCCCGTTAGGCTATGGAGTCATGAGATTTATTTGAATTCCTTATGTGATAGTTTTTAGAGAGCCTTTTGGAGTGAATTTAATGATTGTATGTTTTTTGTAGAGTATATTATAAACTCTTTGAATAGTTATAGCACTTCTGGTGCTAGAGAAAGGCCACTGATGTGAGGGAACCCTATGTGTTTTTTGTATAGGAGAATCTAGTGATTTTTGGGAGGATGATCCACATATTTTCAGAGGTTTTTAGCCCTTTTTGTAAAGAAGGAGAGCACAATTTTGAAAGAGATATAAAATAAAGTGATTTGTTAACTAAAAAAATCAGGGGTTGTATCCAAGGGGTCTGGCGAACTTTGTTATCAAGATAGGTTTTCAAATTGTCTTCATGTGATTTCTATCATTTACTTTTCTTTCCTAAAGTAGAACTATGTTATTGAATTTCATGATCAGACTGTGAATTTGTGGACCATATAAAGTATCTTTAAGTAAGGAAAAACTAATTTTTTTATAATAGTCTAGCTTAAGGATCATTTTTGGTATGAGAGAAGGTCGATTGTTTTTCTCTGTCTGAATACTTACCATGTTTTAAAACTCAACCAAGAAAAAGGACCTAAAAATTGAAAATCCATGAAATGACCATCCTTTTGATCCTCTTTTTCAAAAACTTTGTAAAAACTCAACTTTTCATAAAGGATTGTTAACCACGATGGATATGGTGGAGGAACTATCTAATGAAGAAAGAGAAAGTGTTGAGTTGTGGAATTAGTTTAAAGTGTTGGAAGATGAGAAATAGGTGATTCAAGGTACACTCAAAGAGATTGAGCTACAATTAGAAGTTACGGAAGATGCCTTGATGAACTATGAGAATGATAAAGTGAGTGCGGTAAGCAATAAATTTTCATGTTCTATTTCACCACAAAAATATGTTGGTTTTGGTTCCTTCGAGAAGTATACTAAAGGAACTGGATCAAGAAAATTATTGAAAATGGGTTATGAAGGAAAGGGTTTGGGAATCCATGGCCAAAATATAAAAAAACCCATTGAGTTCGAAGATTGACCTCGATTTGTTAGCCTAAGATATGGTAAAGGGGAGGTTGGAAAGTGTGTCAAATTTGCTGAGGCAAGTGATGATTCAAAAGGAATTCATAAACTACTAGTTTCAACTTGTAATAACTATAAAAAATACAAAAATCAAAGGTATACGCCCGACTACACTAAATTTGTTTTTTATTATAAAAAACATTGTAATGTCACTAATGACTTTGGCATAAAATTATATGTTTATTTTATGGGATATACAATCATAAAGTTTCCAAGTGCTGGAAGAGGATATCTTTGTAAAGGAAATCCACCTCTGCCATGAAGGAGACATGACAAAAAGACATATTTCTAAATTGCATGAAAGGAAACAGAAATAAGTCATAGTTACACAATTGTTGGACTCATTTTGAGTTGAGAGGTCACTAGATTGGAAAATTTTGCAAAGTTCATCCCCATTTTCATCCAAACTGTGGCAAGGGAGTTGTGCAAGAACTTGCAAAGAAAGAGGCAGTAGATGAAATAATTAGTCCATATATTATAAGCTAAGAATCAAACCATGATGAAATTGAGTTAAAGAAGGATGTATATTGAAATGGTTTGGTAATAAATGGATAATGTTATTGCATAGCTAAGTATTTATTCGCAACACTTCTGTATTATTTTTATGTTTCCATTACAAAAATGCATGCTAAAAATAATCTTTTATGTATCATAAATTACAGAGGAAAGTGTCGATCTAATACAAAGTGTAGTCCATAGAACAATATATAACTGAAAGGAAAAAGTGTAAATGGAAATCCTAGTGCCTTAAATATTTATGTCTTCATTCAAAAAATGAATTGAAATGTGGGAACAATCTAAATGATAGGTTCATGGGGATAAGCATATTGTTGGAACGTGCATGACCTTTAAAAATGGATAAATTTTTAATACTAAATGATGTTGTTTCTCTTTTGAATCAAGTAAGAGAAGAGGAGGAAAATTTGAATGAATCAAATGAAAAACATCGACAATCAATTAAATATTTGAATATAGATAAAATTGATTTTGTAACGATAAGACAAGTTTGAGAGCATAGAAGGAAAGATTAGATAAACAAATGAAGAGTATGATGACTTCAACATCAGGGTTCATGTCATATTTGGTTGTTTCTCATTCATTCTCAGCTCAAAGGCAAATACAAAATAACATTACCCTACCTATTCCAAGTTTTCCTACAACAAAAATGTGGCAATAGATGCCACTAGTTGCACTTGATACATCTCAGGATCATATGATAAGACGTTATATTTTCTAAGAAAATTCTTATCTCTAATGTCTATTATGACCAATAAAACTAGGATATTTTCTAAGGCGTTATATTTTTGTTAGTGGTATTAATTGAATCATCCTTCTATTTTCCTACTTTGGGTTCGATTTAGAATGTTTGTGTAAGGAATTACATATATATTTCAATTGGGTTTTACAATTGGGTATGATGTGAGCACTTCAATGCAATAACTTGACATACTTTTTGAAGGATAATTTACTTCAGAACATGCGCCAGCCAAGAAATTCATTCCTCTAGCCTGCTCAACCCATCGATATTCACTCATATTACAGTAATTATAAAAATGATAATGAGAATCGACAAAAATTATGCCCTAGAAAGAGGCCACAAGATGAGTCATCTTGCTAAGAAACAATGTGGAGGAATCAAGGTGCCCACGTTGCTTCCGCTCTCAACAAGAGATCACTAATCTAGTGGTTATACACTTTAAACAAGCCTACAATTGTAGGGAACTTGACTGCGGAGAGGAACACGGTTGGGGGGTAAGTGAGTACCCAAGAATGTTTGATGAGGAGGCAAAATTGGAACTGTACAAGGTTGTCATGGTAGAGGAGATACTACAGGTGCTAAAATTGCTAAAGGGGGACAAAAGCCTGGGACCAGATCGCTGGATAGTCAAACATTTTGTACATTTTTATGACATATTTCAGGAGGATCTTCTAAACATGGGGAAGGAGAGAAGACAAGAGGGGTTTGTTCATCCTTACATTAATTATCATCCCTAAGAAAGTAATGACACCCACCTTCTCGGACATATGTCATATCTCACTCTGCAATCCTATATATAACATTACCTCAAAGAGGATTGACATCAGGATGAAGTTAATATTACCAAAGTATATCTCCCCAGAATAATATGGTTTCTTACAGAACAAACAAATTCACAATGTTGTGGCCATTGGCCAAGAATGCCTACATTCCATTCATGTAAAAAAAATAAACGCAAATGTTACAAATGTTGATAAAAAAATGACATACAACTGTTTAGACTAGGGATATCTCCATATGGTACTTCACAAGATAGGGATACAGGCCAATGCAGTAGAAAGGATTATGACATGCATCACTAATGTTAGGTACACTATCGTTATAAATGGATATCCATCGCATTTTTTCGGGGCTGATTTGGGACTTAGATAGGGTTGCTCCCTTTCACCCCTTTTATTTATTCTTGCTATCAACGGTCTAAGTTTACAAATAAAAAATGTGGTGGCAGAGGGTAATTTTGATGCATTGCACATAGGTTGACATATCTCTATATCCCACAATTTTTTTGTGGACGATATTCTAATTATGGGCATAATTGATAGATATAAATGGCTCACATTATCAAATATTTTCAAAACTTTTGGATGGGCCACAAGACTCATTATGAATGTTCTTAAATCTTCTATTTATATGGCACATGTAATTTGGCTAACATTGCATATATATAGAGAAACTTTGGGGTCAGTGTAGATCGACTAGCAGTGGGCATGAAATATCTAGGATATCACTTAAAGCCATGTAAGTACAAGAACAATGATTGGATGTGGCTGGTCGATTGATTTCATAAGAAAATCAGTGGTTTCGAATTATGGTGCCTCTATTTTGGGGGTCATATTGCCGTCAGCTAATCAATGCTCACTCAACTAAGGGTCTATTGGGCTCACTTATTTCGACTTCCTCAGCTCATTATTAGCTCTCTAAATCACATTATGGCATACTATATTTGGCTCAAGGTTGCACAAAACTATAAGTACCATCTGGTCAAAACAGAGAAAATTACCAGACCAAAAAGCCTTGTAGGATGGGGCATAATAAATCTCAGACGTTTTGGTTGGGAGGCACTATTGAAGTCGTTATGGCATGGTATATTTGGAGAGGGTATATGGGGTAAATTGATACAATAAAAATGCCTCAAGAACAAAAACTTTATATGCTAGATGCGCCAGAGATCCATTGGTATCACAATGGGGTCGACTATATGGCTTAGTTTTAACAAGATTAAAAATATTTTTTTGCAAAATTTAAGCTGGAAAATTGATACTGGACACCTGATTTTGATAGGATGAGATCAGATCCTGTGTATGTGCAAGGAATCATTTTTCTCTATAGACTTAAGACAATTTTTCAATAGTATAGGCATCTTCTTCTGGAACCAAGTCATTTGGGAATGACTTAACAATATACCTATTTGGATGAAGGCCAATCAATTGGATTTGTCTGGAAAATTTACTCTAGAATGGGAATGTATGATCGTAATGGTGAAATGCATTAGTATATGCCATGACGGAAGGGGCAACCAGGTCGCATGGTATGACAAGAAAAAGATCGGGGAGACTGAGGTAGTAGACACTTATTTCAACCTATGCACACAAGAGTTACAACTCACTAGAAATTGTTGGTTTTGCAAATTTTGGTGTACGAAAGTGACCATCAGGATCACCATGTTCCTATGGCTGGCATGGAAAAATAAAATCCTTACATGGGAAAACCTACAAAAGTGTTGTAGCGGCTACAACCACACTCCAAAATTTTTCCTTAGCTTTTTTTGGAACCTCCCTACCAACCTTCACAGTAGCTTGCCTTGCTTCATCAAGTCCTCAAGCTTAAGTGTCTTTCTTGCTCAAAGGTAGCTTGTCGATCACAATTTGATCTTTTCCCTTCACAGGATGCTCATCTGAACTTGGTCGCTATAGGCCAAGCAAATTCGCAGTGAAATTTGCACATTTCTAGACAACGGCCACCATTTCACTCCAAGAATTGTGCAATTCCCTCTGATAGCCTATTGGTCTGCTAGATCGCGCAATCCTGCCAGCCAACCCTCCTAGTAGGAATTGCACAATTTTTCGCATCAACTAGAAGTTCAACCTAGGATTTGTGCAAGTTTGGGTAGTGTTCAGCTGCTGGGACCATAAATTGCATAATCCCCTTGGGCAGTTAGCCCAACTAATATTGAGGAATGCACATTTTTCTCCAGCATTCGAGCAGTCAATTGCATGTGCAGCTGAGTTGACCAGTTCCCTCTAGGACTGAGAATAACATACCTTCATGCATAGGCTACTTCTCCCAAGGCAGCATGCAAAGGCATCCCTTGTTTTAGGGATCTATGTTTAGCACTTGGAGGTTACATGCAAGGGGTAATTCTGAAACCTCCCTACAAGTGTTGCTTCCTCCTAGTTCTATGTCATGAGCATCATAACCTCGATGTTACCAAAAATCATCAGTCAAACTCTTTAGAGCTCATTCCTCACATCAACCTTGTAGCTCTGACATCCCACATCACATATAGGAGCAGTTGGCACATTGAGCTCAACTGTTTTTGGGTAAGCTCGCTTCCCATGCCTTATGCTGCATTCCTGTCACTTTTTGTGTATTCTCTTGTGCAAGCGTTGTTTTCTCAGTTTTTTTTAATTCTTGCTATCATTTACATATATTTTAGCTTGTACTAACTCTGTTTCAATTTTCGTTGCCATCTCATTGTTGTCACATGCATGAAACTGTTTTACATGGATGTTTACCCAAACGGTGAACGACCTTACCCACAGGCATGTTAATATGTTTGTTCAATCCTCCATTCATGTTTTTCATGAACTGTTTATCACTTCTACTATCACTTAGTGTTACCATGATTTTCATCGACTTACTTGCATTCAGTTGCCCGTCAGTGAGTGGGGCCAACCTTGGCCTAGTCTCTGCCTTCACTAAGGCCGCATTGAACAATCTGAAGAGTGAAGGCTCACCTTCATCTCCATATTTTGGTAATATGGCCCAACACTTGCCTCATGGAATAAATCGCTCATTGCTGGAGGTCAATTGCAGCTTGTAAGAAAAACTTGCACAAATATGTCCCTGGGCCAGCAGTCTTTCCCAGCTGGGATTGCGCATTCTGGAACCCTAACAGCCAACTTCGCTACTAGATTTCCCATTTCTCAGTTCCAACAATCATTTAGTCCCCCAGCAACTCAGATTGTGCCTTCTTTAGTCTAGGCAGTCTGTCTCTCAACCTCCCAGTAGAAAGTATGCAACATTCACGATCATTCACCTAGGTATGTTGCAGGTCAGTTCTCATGCTCATTTTGGTTTTCAAATAAAAAGTTGCTTGCTGTGAGTGTTTCCATGTCTCCAGGTATCACGGGTGTTCATCTGCCTCTCAGCAGTACAGGCACAATGGTTTCCAAGGGAGCAGCGACGAAGACACTATTCAGAGCACACTTGGGGATGCAGTCAATGAAGTGTCCATCAGCTCACCTATTCATGAAGACATCAAGTTTTTCATGGACAAGGACATCAAGTAGCAACATCACAATGAGCAACATCATCAACAAAAGCTGAAGGTAGCATAGCGAATGCAGCGAACGTACTGGATGTAAGAGGAATGTTATTGACAACATAAAGGTGGAGCAAAGTTGCAAGATCAAGAAGATCCACTGATAATGAAACAAACTTTGGACACTCAGGCTATGAAGTGATGATGCAACGTGAAGATCACGCGAAGGAAAAATATGGAACAAAAATGGAGTTGCATGTGCTGAAGTAGCAACCCAACAAGAACATGAAGCTGCAGAGACTATCCATGAGCTGCAATAGGAATATGAACATGAGTGGGCACAACAACGCTCACGGATGAAACTACACCAATACAAGTTAAAGATTGATCCCAATAGTAGACACAAACAAAACATGGTGATCAGTGTTGTTGATCACATTCAAAGGATCCAACAACATGCATGTCATTGAGTGCACACATTCAATCCAACTCATTAAACACACTCACCAAGGGGAAGACAAGAAACAAGTCCAACTGGGGTTGAACATGCACTTCAACAAGTTGATGCACATGACCACCAACACACACTTGAAGATCATCATGGACACTATGCATCAGTTTGTTGCTAGTTCAACCATACATACAATGCACATGTTAGGAGATGAGATGGATGAAAAGGCCAAACCAATCCACCGGTTGCAACGAAGATAGGAGTTCACTTCAACAAGATGTCACCATGATCTAGGTTATCTTTTGTTTGTAGATGCATTAAAATAATTACATAAACATTTTTTAGCTTAACCAAATAGAAACTTAAATGTGCACATGTGCGAAGAAGAAGAAGAAGAAGATCATAAAATAAAACAAGACAAGAACATAGTAATGAAGTTCGTCCCTCCTGAACTACATCTCTGGGCCCTACTCAATCAATGGGGAGGCATTCATTCATTAAAATCGCATCAAAAGAAGTTACATTCATCAGTTACAAAAGTGGAGCATTATACCTCCATGCTAGAAAATGCCCAAAAATTGCAGAGCTCTGTTGCAAAAACTGACACCACCACTGGATTCCCATCGCCGAGAGGTGAAAAATCAATGTAAAACTTGCCCAATTATAATATTGGACCAAAATCACCCTCCTGCCAAAATTCTTCTTAGGCAAAGTTCCACCAAGGTTTCTGAGTGCTCAAGGTTCCACGAGTTCTGTCTCGAAATTTGTGTCACTGATCTCCACCCTTGCAATGGTTAAAAAAATGAGTTTATATAAATTTTAGGGTGAATTAAATCATAATATGGTTTATTGTGTTTCCATATAGAAATATCATAATCCCAACCACTTTATACGAACACCAAATCCGACGTTTTGATGGTAGCGTGTTGGTACATTTGGGTGGCGGGACCACCACGTGACTACCCCCAAACCATGCCGTATTTGTGGCCATAATGGTCAATGATATAACATCTGCATTGATCATGGTTATAGCTTTTAAAAGGGTTGTGGGGTTGGGTTCGCGCCCCAAGGGCCGGCCCACCATCCTTGTTTCTCGTACCCAGCATATGCATTACATCAAACGATTTTTTTTTTTGGTTTAAAACATACCATATATTACCTCACATCTGTTGTGTTGGTTACAAACTATATTATATATAGTTTTGTGATATGTTTAATATACCATATATGTTATATGGTATAACCATAAGATATTTTCCATACGTTGGTTATATCCACCATTTATTATAACCCTCCACCAAATGCTTTATACGTTGGTTTGGATATACCATATGTTGAATGGTTGGGATATACCAAATTATTATATGGTTTTACATATTTTGGTTATTATATTTTTTTTATTTGGTTTTATATTGTTATTGATATAGTTAATTGGATAACTATATAGAAATTTTAGTTGTAACCAAAATATCCCATGTTTCCTTTTGCAAGTTTAGGAGGTTAATGATGGGCTGCCATGTGTCAGTGTTTGATGGGTTGCCATGTGGGTCCCACGTGCTAACTGGGAAGCCATGTGGTGCACTGTGGGCCCCATTTTTCCTCTGGCATACCAACCTTTGAAGAGCTCTATCTTTTGCATAAAAGATCAGATTAGAAAACCATTCATGCCACTGCGATCAGGAAGACGAACCCTCTCAACTAATGCCATGAAATTCTCCTTTCTGCCATTTTGAATTTCAAGCCTTTATCCATCCCCTTTTTGTCTCTAGATCCTCCTGCATCACACCATGAGGTGTATACACACCATCACGGACAACCAATCTTAGCATCAGCTCACTGACTTCACCATCACAAGCATGTCAAAAAGTTGGTCTCACCACAATAGACAAAGTGTCAGTGATGTCTTGCAAGTCTTGCTCAAGAAATGTGGTCTCGCATGAGTACATGTAAATTGTAATGTTGAGTCATGTCATTGTAATTTGAATGTCAACAGTTGGATGTAACAGTCATAGAGTAGGTGAAGAGTCATGAGGGTAGTTGAAATTTAACAAAGGGGAATGTCAAAGGTCACCCCACCCTTTGCTATAAATTGTCCCTCATAACTCATTGTATAGGCTTTTGGTCAACCAAGCTTCTACTAAGATTAACTTGAAGATGACTTGGATAATATTGTCACGTGCCTTGGCTTCTCCACTGCATGGAGCTAGTACACATCTCTTTGGAGGAGCACGTTGATGTGGCTGTAATGTTCTATAGATAGGGCTAGTAGGTTTACATGGTGTATTGTATGATTGTGACTTACACTTCTTTATATAATAAAAGCCAACAAATTTTCATTTATATGTTGTTATTGTAGTTGGATTGCTTTGGTTTCCTTAATGATATATTTTTTTTAACTTACGTACTTGTATATGAACTAATTTGTATGCAGTTATATGAATCTTGTTATTAATGTGTTTCATATGTTGTTAATGCCGTCACTGTCTGCGTCGACTGCACTTCTAGACATTAGACATACATCTCTCTAAACCTTGTTATATCAACCATCCCACTCATCACAGACAGATCCATGAGTGTTGTTTATGTTATCTTACCTTGTATGTTGTGGCTATCACATCTGTGTTGATTGTTCTTACTAAAGTTCTGCATGTCCTTTGTGTTGTGTGTTCCTAGCCGAATTGGGATTGATCCCTTTCAACCTGGAACTCACCTTCACCTTCCTCTCCCTTTAAAGCGTCGGAACTTCTCATACTCATTCCTTAACTCACTGCATCAATCAAACCCTTGCTACTGACAGAGTTATCTTACTTGTGGCTTTGTGACACTATGGTCAAGGCATTACCTTACGACCCATTGCTAGGAGTCCTACACCAAACGGTCTGAGGTCTAATTTGGACTTCTTACCACGAAGATTCCCTTGACATGTTGTAGGGTCAAGCACCGTAAAAATTTCTTGTGCTAGAAGGAGGGCTTGATGAAAAGAAATGTCCTCTCATCTAGTTTTGAACCTTTGCATATCTTTCATGGTGTCTTGCATTCTTTTTCCCCAAGGTGCTTTTTGAATATTGAAGATGTGTCCATCTCAGGGAATCTTTTCAATATCTTGTCCACTCACACGTATGATGGTGAAGGCAAAGTAGCTTGGCCTAAGCACTTATATAACTTCTTTTCCATGATTTATGAGGAAGATGAGTTCACTAACAAATAGGTCAGTCTGCTGCTTGTATTTACACTTCGTGAATCCCCATTTTTTTGTGTTTCTAGCCTATTGGCTAATGTTGTGCACTCATGTAAGCACTTCTATGATATTATTGAGGACACATTCCATTATTTTGATCCAGACCATATTCACCGGAATCCATTACAACAAAGAATGGCTTTGCATGAATCCATTATTGATTTTTCGCAACACTTCCATGACTTACAGTTTCAAGCTCCGAGGAGCTAGATGTAGTTTGCTTATCTTTGGGACCGGTTCGAGTACTGTCTCAAGAAATCTTCCCATCCCAAGAGAAAGCTTGATGTCAAGCCTTGCTCAACTTTCTTCTTTTATGGAACTACGCAATCCCATGTGGGATAAGGCACTATCTCAATGGATTGTCTGCCTCCCTTTCATTCAATAGTTCCACCATCACCCAATGATGTTGAGGGTCATGTTTGCACATATGTTCATTCTTCACACCCTCCCAACATCACTGCACTTAATTTTTGCGTAGAGTTGATTGTGAATCCTTCGAGTTCCCATATGCATTCTTTTGTTCGACTTCCGTCTTTGCGTAGGGGGGATAATATGGGGTACCAAGGGAGGTAACTAAGGTAATAATGTAATAATGGGATGGGCCATAATAATAAATAAGGTGGTTAACCCATATCATGTAAGGGACCACAAGTAGTTAGTAATAATGTAATGGGCCCATGGTATTAGCTGGATGGTATGAGGGAACCATGGTAATGATCCATGGTATTGTATGTCTGAGGCTTATATAGAGACTAGATACTCTACATGGAGAGATGTCAAGGAATAGTCAAGGATTATTGTATGTACAAGCATATGGATTGTGGAGTGTTCTCCTACCTTAAGGAGTGAATGTATGGTGTTGCCCTACCTTAAGGGTTTGATAATAAAGAAGCATTTCTATCTTATTTCTTGGGTTGATTTCTATTGTCTTATATTTTCATATCAGAGTCATCACAAGTGGTATCAGAGCACTTTCTTGGGCAAACAGTGGAGATTTTTTTTTTTTCGGGGGGGTGGCGAGTTTGCATATTAGATTTGTACATTTTGGTGAAAGATCTACAAAATCCAATTACATATCTGGATTCTATGTGAAAAAATACTCGATTTCAAATGAAAAATCGGTCAAATCGGAGTCCGGATGAAGGAGATATCGTTGATTTAAAAAAGCAGTGGGGTTGCAGAAAATTTTCAGGGCAACAGGTTTGTGGCGCAGATCTAGACATCCTGGTACAATATATGAAAAATATAATTACAGATCTGGATTCCATGTGAAAAGTTACCCGATTTCAAAAAAAAGTCAGTCAAATTGGAGTCCGGATGAAGGAGATATCGCCGATTTAAATATTAGTGGGGTTGTACACAATTTTTCGGGGCAGCGAAATTGCGGCGCAGATTTGGACATCCTGGTGCAATAGATGCAAAATCAAATCACAGATCTGGATCATATGTGAAAAAATAGCCGATTTCAAAAAAAACATCGGTCGAATCGGAGTCCGGATGAAGGAGATATCGCTGATTTAAAATCAACTATTTTTGCAGAATTTTGGGGACGATGAGAGAGTTGCAGTGCAGATCTAAAATTCTAGTGCCTGGATCAGAATTTCTATCACATGGGCAGATGCAGAATGGTTGTTTCATTTCCAAAAATAGGTAATAATAGGGATTCTGAGCAATATTGACTAAACTGTGACAATTTCAAATTTTCACCAAGTAAGTGAATTTTTTTCAAATCCCTCTTCATGGCTTTTACAGGAAAGGATAATGGTCCTACTATTGAAGAATACATAAAAAAACACAAGTCATTATGGACACATAATTGGAGAACTTTTGTAGTGTTTAATTTTGAAGATGAGGCAACCACATGGTGGGGATTACTTAACCAAAAGAAGTGTTCCAACCTGTCCGATGAAGAATTTGAAAAATTACTTTTAGACAGATGGTCTCAGGCCAAAAAACAAGATAAGGAGAAACATGTGGAGCTATTTCCTACTGGTATATCCTTATTATAGGTTCATGGATTGATTCAAAAGGAGAAGATCATTGTTTGTATAAATCCTAGTTGCAAGCATAATTTTATCAATGTTAACTTGGCAAAAAAATTGCAAATTCCAGCGAAACACATTGAAAACACACAAGTGGATGATGAGGATGTTCAAGTGTACAAGGATTTGAAGGTTTCTATGGATAAGTATGTGTTGCATGGTGATTTTTATACTTCAGAGATGGATAATATGGATGTTGTTTTGGGATATTCTCGGATGGAATCTGTGGGTACTATCAATATTAATGTGCAGAAGAAATTCTTGAAACTTTGGTATAAAAAGAAGAAAATTACATTACAGGATATTTCCATCAATAAACAAGTAGAGTCCAAGGAGGTTGAAGCAGAAGATGTTCTAGGGACTAACATATCAGATGATGAGCTAGTGATAATCGACAATCAAACACAAACAAAGGTTGAAGCAGAAAAGGTTATAGATGCTGATACATCAGATGAGGGTTCAATGGTTGAAGTAATATTAGAAGATAAGACACCACAACAGACACCACAACATGCACCAGATAATAGTCAGGCTCCAGTAAGGGATGAATTAAAGAAAAGGATACCGTGGGTTAAAACTTCAACAGATCATCACCCACATCACCCCTCAAGACAACAACCATCAAGATGGCAACCAATTAGCCACAAGGACAACAACCCCCACATGACAGATAGAAAGGAGCGAAGATCCACCTAGTACACATCAACACAGAAGAGCTACCGTGGTCAACTTCCATCTCAAGCAAGAGAGGCACCAACGAGATCGAGGGTTCACCTTTCTCTTGGATGGCTAGATGCACGTGCATGGTACCAGTGGACTACTCTTTTGAGTAGATCTTATTATTTGTGTTCTTCCCATTTTTCGAGGACGAAACATGCTTAGGGGAGTGGAATGTTATATACCTAGGGGGGATAATATGGGGTACCAAGGGAGGTACCCA
>APFE030845893.1:0-27033 GCA_000404065.3 Pinus taeda
AGGACTTGTTTGTTCCAAATATGTAATGGGAGATTGTGTAAACAGACCCATACAAACATCTTGGATACAACTATAGTATTTACATCACATTCTAGAAACCATGGTGTGATGAAGAGGCCCGTGGGTCCCCAGAACCATGGTCCTTCTTGTAATATAATGTCTCTGGCCTCCGTTGAAGGGAAATTTACAATGAAGAAACCCTTGGAACAGAGATGAATTTCACAGTGAGTAGTCTAGTTTGTGAAGATCCATTGGAAGAGCTCGATAGGTTTCGGCCAAAAAAAGTTGAATCTATAGATAATATCTATGCTTAATTGTGGGGTATAATTCAATTTCTCCATAATATAATGGTTGGGTTCAGTTCCTGCTTGCTTTGGTGTCGCTGTAGGAGTACTTTTCCCTTGGAGAATGTTCTTGAAAGAAAGCCCTGCATTTTTGTGCTTCTGTTGTGTTTCTATATTTTTTGTTGAACTGCTCTCTATGTTGCCTCCTATTTGTTTTGTTTTACTATAGGTTGATGTTGCACCACCTCTCAACTTCATATTGAGTATTATTGTAGATGCAAATATAATATTATAGTCCATGAGAGGTCTGGTGTCTTGGAGAGCTTTGCCCCCATATATCAGATGTTGAGATTCAACAGGATATCCAATATGGTGGAAAATGTGATTCTTCAAATTTAAAACAAAGTCTGTTGCAAGAACCCTAACCAAGATAGATATCCCCAAAGGGGTTTTAATAAAAATTTGATATTGGTGAGAGTTTACCAAGGGTTTTGCTTCTGTCTGGAGGTTTCTAGGTCATGCAATGGGTGTCTCCACAAACAGTCCATATAGAGGGACTCATCGATGCACGTCCATGCACTTTTTCATGAATCACTAGACTGTTAAGCAATTCTCGTAGCCGATGGTTGTAGAGGATTAAGTGAAATAATCGTCGAATGTGTTTCCCTGGCCACCGGATGTTGAAGGTGCGGAGGGGTATGAGGTGGCACTATTGGGCTTGAGTGAAGATCTAGCCTGTGTGCCATCAGGAATGCCACCCGGAAATCCATGGCGATAGATAGAACATGTATTGTGTTGAGAAAGTTAGGGAAGTATGCAATCTGAATGGTAAATGTGCTTGTAGGGCATCTTCCTAGCTTCTTCGCTGACGTCAAACTGTCCTTGCAGACATGGCAGTGCGAATTGTTAACTAGATGCCATGAATTGATCTTAATCGTGGGCATTGCATCCACGGATTCATTTGGGGTAGGAGGAGGGTTGCATCTATCATTCTAAGACAACTGTTCTATGAGTTGTTCTAACCTAGAGCCCATGAAATAATCTGCAAAGTTTGTGAGCAAGGCCCTGGGTTCAATTCCGGTATCGCCACCCAAAATTAACTACATGTGGCCATTATCCCCCATCCAGTCCCATCTGAGAATCAGAAGGGGACTATAGAACAACCGGTCATGGACATTGTAATGGCCTTTATTGATTCCTCGGCTATTTAGCCGGCTGAGCAAGGCAGCCATGATGTCAACCCCAGAAGGCCTCTCTCTATCCTCCATTAAGAAGCCCTCAAAGGGGTTTGTTTGAGAGATCGAAACGCCATTACTTATTTCCTCTATAAACCCTCCGCCACAGGTGGGACAAAGGGTAGGGTCTCTAGCCGATAATCTTGACATATGATTGCAAGCATGGCACCAGTAGGGAGAACTACTTCTAGAACCCATCTCGATAAACCCTAACAATTTAGAGAGGTGACCTCGCACTTGCGGTTACTTGTTTGAAAGCTATTTTATGGTCAAGCGAGAACTAAAAACATACGACCTATATTAACATATTTTTTTTTTTTACATTCACAATAGAAGATTAAAAAAAAAAACACATTATACATAATATTTTAAATATGGGTAAAAATAAAAAACAAATTTGAAAAACAATTTTAAAAAGAAACCCATCATAAAAAAATTACTTGATGAGTTATAACGCCCATCAAAATTTTGCCCTGCATATATCGTTCCAAAGAGAGAAAAATTATTATTAAGTCGACTGTTATGCTTATTTTTAGTTAACTATTCATTTATAGATAGATTTTGTTTTTTTTCAAAAGATTTATTTTCAATAATATTAATTTCAAAATAATACACAAGTTATCAAAAAGAGATATATTTTGACTTTTTCAAATATTCATCTAGAATACTATTAATTTTAAAAGTAATAAATGATTCTAGAAGATGTATTGTTATTATTGAGTGGAATATATATTTATTAAAGTTTAATCATTCTAATTATATTTGACCCGACGTTCGAATCGCCAAGTGGGATCCTTCAGGATGAAGATTGATGAGACAGACAATGATCTCTATCAATCTCTCATGCCTGTAAGATGGATCCACTTGGATTCGAGAACGTCGTTCAAAATGAACACTGTGATTCTCGCGGTCATTACTCCAAAAGATTCAAGCCAGCAGAAATCTGAAATCCACATTCTAATTATAAAATATTATTAGTTTAAAAAAAAAAAATATCATTAATAATATTAATTTTATTTGTAAATATGATTTATAATTGATATATAGTAAAGTCAAGAATTAATCTTTTTTGAATAATATTTATTGTATTTTTTCAACATTAAAAAAATGTTAAGATATTTTTTTTTTTAAAATAAGAAATCAATTATAATTCAAGATCATTAACATAAAAATTAATTAAATTATAATTGTACATAGACAAAGACCTACATTTTTAAAGACAGAAACATAGTGACACTAAGAAAAAAGACATACATTTTTAAAAGAAAGAAAGAAAGTCAAGTTGGTGCTCATAAAATTTGATCCCAAATTTCATTGCTTGTATCATTATACAAATGAAATATATTGTTTTACAAATGAGACACGTATATAATTTTATTTAAGCAAGCTCTTAATTTTTTTTAAGAAAAAATGTTTAAAAGACCATAATTTTCTAACAAGAAATGTGACAACAAGAAGCTTATAATTGGAAAAAAATATGAGTATGAGTATATAAATATAAGATATAATATTAATATATATATATATATACAATAATTATATAAATTATAATAATATAAAATATTGAATTATGATTACAATATTAGACTGTTTTTTTTGCTATGAAAATTATAGAATTATGGCAATATTTTGATAAATTATGGCAAGGATTTTTGTAAATCTAGGTTATAGTTGTCAAACCTTAAGATTTTGGGTACTAAGAGGTTTTTGATGGTGTTGAACCCATTTCCACCATTAAAAATGTGATTTAAACATTTTTTTGGTCAAATAAGAGTGGATCTTTCTATTAACCGAAACCGTTACATTACATATTTTACAAGATAAACCAAACTTCTTGTGTTTACCAAAAAATGGCCCACATGATCTAACTGAAGCAAAATTGGCTTCAATAGCCAACCCCACAATCTGTATATATGGCTAACCCAGGTAAAATAATATAAAAATACCTGACCCCACTACCTGAAAGTTCGAAATTCAAAATAATTACATTCGCGACCCTAAAAATGCGGGTCTGCATTCCCGGTGCATCCGACCCTCCACCGTTGATCATCCCTTCATGGATCCAATGGTCTACATATATTTTGGGTGGACATGTAGCTCGAGGAATATCAAAAGCGGTATCATCTTTCTTCCCGCTGCTATGTGTCGCTTACCGAGTGGAATCGGAAGCCATCCTCTAAATACCAATTCCCACATATGCCCCTTTCGAAATACCACTTGTGGTATAAGAAACCACTTCCTCATGAAAGGTATTTTGTGCTTTAGCACCAAGCGATGACTGTTGATCCCCCCTTTAGACTCTTCCTACTCCTTGGATGGAATTCCGATGGATCTATGCTTAATCCCCATTTTCTTTGCTTTTCCTTGAATCACTGTGTATCCATTGACCCACTGAATCACTATGACGAGCCTGCCACGCTTCCAGAATCTGTCCTTACGCCCCTGCTTCCTTAGTTTTCCTCCTCTGATCTTGACCTTTCCCATTGTTCCATATCTTTGGCAGCCTGACCGAGACAGTCGTCTAACAGTTTCCCTGGGGGTATCAGCTCGCAGACGTACGAGGTGTCCCTTTCCTTTTTAATCACACCTTCGTTCGCCAAATGATCTGCTACCATGTTAGCTTTTCTCTTCACATGGACAAAGCTTATAGTTTTTAGGATTTGCAAGTGGGAGTAGATTTAGTGAAATATTTGTGAGAACCTCCAAAGTTTCGACACTTTATCTGGTGTTGTACCATTACATATTTTCTTGGCTGCTCTGATAATCAGTTCTGAATCTTTTTCAATGATGACATTATGAGAATATGAATCCACCAATATTTCCAAGCATTGCTCTAGGGCCATGAGTTTCGCCATGTTATTAGTTGCCTTTTCCAAGTGGCCATGAAATATTTACTTAATTTTCCCCTGTTCATCTCTTATAACACCCCCAAAACCAGCGAACCCTAGGTTTCCCTTAGATGCTCCATCTATATTAACCTTTAAGAAACCATATGGAGGATGCTTCCAAATGTTTATATCTAAATTTATTTGGCTCACTCCCTTGATAATTCCCTGTGGGCTTATGGATTGAAGACCCAAATGTAGAAGAATACTCACATCTTGGGGTAGAGGAGGGTCCTTAGGAAGTGTCCTCAACAGGCTGTTGATTGTGTCTTTGAGCTGCCTTAAAATTTGGTCAATTATGTGTTGTGGCTTGCTTGCTTTGTTCTTGAAGATTTGACTATTGTGCTCTTTCCAAACATTCCAGATGACAAAGCATGGAACCAGGGTCAGGCTCTATTAATAATTCGATTCCCTGAGAAGTTTTTCCTCCAATTATTCAAAGTATTGGAGATGTTGAGTCTGTCCCTATCAGTTTGCTTAAAGATTGAGGCCACCCATTCCTATACGATGGAGGTGAATGGGCAGAGGTTAAGAAGGTGATCCATCGTCTCCTCTTGTGAGTCACAAACGTAGCATTTGGAAGTTCCAATGAATCCCTTTTTCAGGAGATTCTCCCAAGTTAAGATTCTCCTATGATGAAATAGCCAAATAAAAATTTCATTTTCATCCAGTGGGGGCTCTCCCAAAGATTCTTCCAAACTTGATCACGATTAGGATAGTTAAATCCTGTTACTACCTTTTTAGCTTCTTTGAGATTAAAGTTTCCTTCGTTGTTCTTTCCCCATATTAGCTGGTTAGGCAAGGAGGATACTATAATTCTCCTATGCTATAGATCCTAGGTAAGAAAGTCTTCCTGGGCCCCCATAGGACTCTCTTCATTGTGGCCTAGATCCTTCCAAGTTCTCCATTTTCCGTTGTTCCTTTCCTGGTCCCACAAGTCTTTTACCAAAAGTAGACCTTTGTTATCTGTGTCATTCTTGAGAGCTACTAATTCATCCTTGTACAAGTTGGGTTCCTATTGCAAGTTATCCTCCCAGAATCTTGCTAGGTTCCTAGCTCAAATTTCCCAGAGACTATGTTGCTAAGAAGTACCTTTATTATCCCAGGCAAGGTTCCAATTGTGGGAGCCCTTTATGTGCTCGGAAATTTGGATGTGATGTTTCTCCTACCAATTCTTTGCATATTTTTCCTTCCATAGCTTAGCCCAGGGAGTAGCCAATTCCTTGATCCATCTCCACCAAAGTTTGGTGCCCGAGAGCTTGCTGATGGTTTCCAGATCATGAAGCCCCAAGCCACCGTGGCTCTTGGGTTTACAGATCTTGTCCCATGCTACTAAAGCCCATTTCTTTTTTACCCCTCCTTCGCTGCATAGAAAGTCCCTTTGTATGGTCCTGATCTACTGCTTGACTCCTTTAGGAGTGGGAAGAGTTGAGAACATAAATATGGGAATGTCCTGCAGTACAGCTTATGTGAGCACAAGGCGGCCCACCAAATTTAAAGACCTACATGTCCATTTTTGGATCTTGTCCTGAAATTTATTTACAATTGGCTACAACACTTCCTTGCTGAGAGGTTTTTCTGTGAGAGGTATGCCCAGATACTTCGAAGGTCACTGGTCCCTTTAAAACCCAAGAATTCTGGTGATATTACGTTGAATAGAAATGTCAGTGCTAAAGAAAAAAACTTTTGATTTGTTGAGGCTTACCTCTATGCCAGCAACCATAGCAAAATCATTTAAATTTTTTTGATTGTTTTGGCTTCCCTGACAATGGGTAAGCCCTGCAGCATTGTGTCATCCATAGATTTTTGATGTGTATTTGCCGCTCCATCCAAGGTGAGTTTGGTGCCTTGGATTCTTCCTTCAGCATTAGTTGTTTTGAATGCTCTACCAAGCCCTTCCATCATGAGAACAAAGAGGAAGAGTGAGAGCAGATCCCCTTGCCTGAGACCTTTGGAGGGTGTGAGGAGTCTTTAAGGAGCGCCATTAATCAGTATGGAGAAACTAGTCATGGTGACTAGTGTTATAACCCATCTTATCCTGTTGTGGTTGAAGCCATAGGCTTTTAGAAATACCCTTATATAAGACCAACTTAGCTTGTCATAAGCTTTCGCCAGATGTAATTGAATGATCATAGAAGCTTGTTTGCTGCTTTTGAGAGAGTGTACCACCTCATGAGCTTGGATAATATTATTGAGAATTTGTCTTCCTTCCACATATCCTGTTTGCTCCTCTGAGATGAGAGCTAGTAAAAGTATCTTGAGTCTATTGGCTATCACCTTGGAAATAATTTTATACACCACATTACATAAGGCTATGGGTCTAAAGCCATCTGGAGTCGTGGCATTTTCCTTTTTTGGGATCAAAGCTATGAAGGAAGCATTAAACGCCGTCAGTACCTTCTTAAATCTTCTTGAGTCTTCCACCACCTCAAGGGTATCATGTTTGACTGTTTTCCAACATGATTTGAAGAAGTCTACATTAAACCCATCCGGGCTTGGAGCTTTACCATTTTGCATTTCATTGATCACCTCACTGACCTCTTCCGACATTGGCTTGTTAATATTGTGGTTATCTTCTATGTGACCAGCTGAGGGATGTACTGTGTGAAATGGTTGATGAACCTAGATCTATCCTCTAGGGGCTCCTCTGTAATACTGAGGAACTATTTTACAAGGAGAGATTCCATGTCTTTGTGAGAGAAAATTTCTCTCCCTTGAGAGTCTTTGAGCTTTGTAATTTTTTTATGTGCCCCGTGATCCATGGTGGAATTGTGGAAGAACTTCATGTTTCTTTCTCCCTCTTTTATCCATTGTGTCCTTGACTTCTTCCTCTAGAAAATCCCCTCTTGTAAGCACTGATCTTCTGATTCTTCCTGCGAAGTTTCACCTAGATTTTTCTTCTCCTCGATAAATCCCTCTATGATGTTGTTCCTATTTATTTCCTAGAGTTTTTGGTCAGCTTCTCTTTTGGCTTTGAAGATATTTCCAAATTCCTTTTTGTTCCAACTTTTAAGATTGGCTTTGATATGTTTAAGTTTCTATTGGAGCATGAACATTTTGGTGCCTTGAATGTTTAGATCCTCTTTCCACCATTTGTCAATATTACTGTTGAATTCAGGATGAGAGAGCCAGGCATTCTCAAACCTGAAAGGTCTATTTTTTGGTATTCCCATAAAAATGGCTTCCAGTTGAACAAGCCAATGATCTAAACCTCCAAAGGGAAGAATATAAGTTGTCATGGTCGGGCCTGAGAGAAAGACTTCCTCTGAGATAGTAAATCTGTCTAATTTAGAGGTGACTTGTGAAGCGCCCCCCCTGTTGTTGTTCTAGGTGAAAGTCCCATTTATTTTTTTTGTTTCCACTAACCCCATATTCATTATGAAGTTTTGGAAAGCCATGTAGTCTCTACTTAGCTGCTTGTTTCCCCCTTTTTTCTCTATAAGATATTTTATCATATTGAAGTCCCCTGCAATGATCCAGGGCATATTAGGGTATCTTGCTCTTAGTTCCTCAAGGGAGGTAAGAAGCTTGAATTTATCTTCTTACTTTTGAGGGCCATATACATTAGTGATCATGTATATCTCTGTATCCCCTAAAGGTTGACATACCAAAGAAAGATAATTCCTAGATGCCTCAGCATCTAGTATTCCAAAATTTTTGCGGATCCCATAGCGTGAGAATCCCCCCCACTAATTTTTTTGCTTTAACCTCTAGATATTCATACTTGATTAGCCATTTATTATGTATTTCTCTATTCTTCTTTTATTCTATTATCGAGATTTCTTTGTTTCCTTCTACTTCCTTAGCCTCTAATATTCGAAGTTGTTAGATTCATTAAGAAAGATTAGTAAAGGAGTAGCTAGTAGGCTCTTTCATCTTACCTGAGTTAATCAATAGTTTTCCACATCCGTTCAACAACTCTTTTTGTCTTTTTCTTCCTCTTTTCCTACCTGGGTTCTTCGGAGATAGTGCCTATGTCTCCTCCATCATTTTGATCCCTCTGTATTCCTGGCTTTCATGATTTATTTTGATTCCATTTCCTTTTGATTGTGATCTCCATAGGAATAGTTGTTGAACCCTTTCATACTCCTTTTTTAGCAGGGATTCCACTCCTTTGGTCATTCCTTGTTCCAAAATTGTTTCTAGATCTATATTTTCCATCTCTAGAATCTCCTGCAGTTCATGGTCCTCTGTTCCCACTTCACATGGAGTCATCTCATGGTCCTTATTTATCTCCATCATGGTTTATATGATTTCTTCCATTCTTTCATCTCTTTCCTTCTCAGTGATAGTGTTCTCCATTTCCTGGTTCGTTTCTTTGTTTCCATATTCTTCTTCTAGGACCTTAAAGCTATTGTGGCTATATTGGTTTTCCTCATTGATCTTATTTTGTGGCCTCTTTTTGCCTTTCCCTTTGCCCCCAACCTTGGTAAAACCCTCACAATTTTTATCCACGGTGGTTTTCACATTTCTCTCAATGTTGTTTGTTGGGAAATCTCTATATAGATGCCCACTCTCATGGCATTTGCGGCACCTAAATGGGATGTGCTCATAGTCCACTGTTTGTACCCATTCTTCATTATATACTTCTAAAATTATCGTGTCTGGGATTGCTTTAGATAAGTCCATTTCCACACTAGTTCGGGTGAAGGAGGTGTATTTTCCTTTCAGAGTCACATCTAAGATCTTTAGAAAATGCCCTAATTTGTTGCCTATTGTTTTCAGCGATTCTGGTAACCAATAATCCAGAGGAAGGGAGTATAGTCTGATGCATACTAGAACCGATGAAAATGTCTCGTGTTCTGGAATAAAGTTCATTGTCCAAGGCTACATGTAGAGACCTGTAGCAGTGTAGAAATATGGTCCTCCTTAAAATACTCTATCTTTATCCTCTAGGCTTATGAATACTACTGTTAAAAAGCCCTTAGATCCCAGATGAAGAGTAATTCCCCACTTTGGCTTCCAGTGGCTCCTTATCCAAACATGCAGTGCCCTCTTCGTTGGCCATATTCCCATGAATTTGTAGATAATCGCATGTTCCATCATATGATCCCTATGCACTTGTAGCGCAGGGTCGCTTAAGATGACCCGAGGGATGGTGTTCCACATAGGTTGCAAACCCCATATGTTCTTACAGAAGTTGGTTTTTGACTGCTATCCCCTTTCTACTTTTCCTTCCTAGCTTCATGCTTCTCCTCTTCCTATTCATGAGGCTTGTTTCCTCCCAATGTGTCAATATTACTTGCTCCTGTTGCCTTCTCCACAAGCTTCTTGAAACACTGCTTTCCTGTGTCCTTGCTTCTATCAGTAACTACTTGACTATAGAAGGGAGAAACACTCCCCCCTGCGCGTCCCGCCATGGTGCCCAATGTCAAAACCCTAAACCTAGTTCAAGTTGCAGACCATGTTTTTCTCGTCCTCACCCAGACCCAAAAATATGTTATAAATCCAAAACGTGATTTAAACATTGATTCTGCAATATTTGTTGAATTTTTTTGTCAAGCCACTTTTGACCATATGGAAAAATCCTCTAACTATAAAATTCAACTAAAAAAATGTTTTAAAAATAATTTCTAATAATAAATCTAAGAAAAAACTATGAAACTTATAACGAAATAAAAATTGAGAATATTGAATACAAATAGAAGTATATGTTTAAATTTGGTAAAAAACATATGGCTAAACAAGACCTATGATATCTACCAAACATGTCACTTTACCAAAATAGAATCTGGGTGGAGAATATCACCAACAAATTTCCAATCCTTCAAAGTAATCCGACATGACAAAAACAACCCATATATCAAATCATTCCAGTATTTAAGTCGATGGGCTTTTTGTGGTGAGGTTCTTCATCATGACATTCTAGCAGATTCATCGACATTCAAGGAATATACCATTTTGACAATGTGATGTTTGCAGGTTTTGATTGCTGATCTCTGATAGGATGAGCTCTTTCGTGGTTGGCCCTTGCCACATTTCTCTCCATACGACACGACACTTGCCACTTGTCACTTCCATATGGGGTTTCTTTTATAATAATTAAACTTTTTTTTAATGGTTTTGCGGGAAGTTCACCCTATGCCATTTAGCTTACCACTTTTAAACAATTATCCTTTATCAGAACCAACCTTTATTTGCCATGTGTCCCTCCGAGGAGAGAGAAAAGACCTTGTCCTTCGCTGGTTTCGCTGAGAATTTATTTGGTAACCTGTAATTGGCCCTCCCCACCACTTTAGCACTAGTATCTTTGACAATATCACATATCCCAACTAGCGTTATTTTCCTCTCTTAAATGCTTTAAGCCCAAGGTTCTTTGAGTCTTAATAACCCGCGTGCCAACTTAATATTGTAGCCGCTTTATTGGAACTTTTGAAACGGAAAATTTTGCAAAACTTCAATATGAAATGGGCAATTTCAATTTCCCTTGGTTCTCAACCTTGCATCTTTCCTTCTTTGTGACCATGGGCCAGTCCCCATATCGGATCCCCTTAATCAGAGGATTTCAATCCAGGATTTTACTTTCATGCAACAACATGACTCAACCTTTGAACGATGATCTCCAGTCTATTGCATAATTCACTTACATGTGGCGTCTTGTAAATGGTGACATGTGTCACCCTATTTTCCCCCATTTGGGGCCCTGAAAATGCATAAAATTCTTGCCACGTGTCCACCATCCTGCCATGCCATGTTGACGTGATATGCCATGTGCTTTATCAGAACCAAACTAGGTCTAGCACATGTCCCTTATCAGAACGAATCATATTGTGCCACACGTCCATTTGGAAGAGAGAGAAAAGGCACATCCATGTTTGGTTTTCCAATGAAAATCCTTCGTTGTTTTATTTCATTGTTTTCCTAGCGATTTAACATTTTCGGTGCGTTTATATCACAAATTTGCAATATCTCAAAATTTGAAAGTTACACCCTCTGATTTGCCAATTTCCAATATGCGATATGGACCTATGACTACACGCAATGAAATCGGAATACTGCATCCACTGTCATATCGAAAATTTTGAAATGCCACATATGTTAAATGTCGATATGGCTTAATTTTGTTATTGCCAATTTGGTTTTAGACCCAATATAGTAATCATAAATAATTTAATGGAATAAAAAATCTGCTAGATTTATATTGGAGTTATAACATCACAATAATTCTTTTAGAAATTTATCGTACATATAACATTGGTCATATATAATAATAACCAATTATCTAAACTCTGAAACTCCAAATTGTGCTATGGACCTACAACCACCAATATTCTTTGACAATATCGCATATCCTAATAGGCATTATTTTCCTTTATTAAACGCTTTAATGCCAAGGTTCTTTGGGTCTTAAGAACCATGAGCCAACCCAATATTGGAGCCCCTCTATCAGAACTTTTGAAATGGAACATGTTGCAAAATGCTGATAAGTGATTGGTGATTGCGATCGACCTTGGTTCTCAGCCTTGTGTCTTCCCTTGTTTGTGACCGTGGACCAGCCCCCATATCGGTGCCCCTTAATCGGAGGATTTCATTCCAAAAAATGAATTTCATGCAACAACATGCCTCAACCTTCGAACGTTGATATCCGGTCTATTACATCATACACTACCACATGGCACCTTGTAATTGGTGACATGTGTCACCTGTTTTCCCCCACATGGAGCCTTGAAAATTCTAAAACTACCTGCCATGTGTGCATCATCCTACCACGCCATGTCGACTTCATATGCCATGTGGCTTTATCAGAACCAATATTTGTCCACCACGCATCCCTTATCAAAGCCAATCATGTTGTGACACACATTCATTTGGAAGAGAAAGAAAAGGCATGTACATCTTTGATTTTGCAATGAAAATACTTCGTTATTTTGTTTCACCATTTTCCCAACAGTTTAACATTCTTGGTACTTTTATATTGCAACTTCGCAATATCGCAAAATTTGAAAGTTGTCACCCCTCTGATTCACCGATTTTTGATATGCGATATGGACCTCTGACTACAGGCAAGGAAATTGGAATATCGCATCCATTATCTTATAGAAATTTTTGACATGCCACATATGTTAAATCGCTGATATGTCTTAATCTTCTGATTGCCGGTTTGGTTCTAGACCTGATATAGTAATCGAAAATAATTTAATGGAATAAAAAATCGGCTAGAGTTATATCAGATTTATAACATCACAACAATCCTTTTGGAACTTTCTGATACATATAACATTGGTCCAATATAATAATAACCAAATACCTAAACTTCGAAACTTTGAACTATGTTATGGACCTCCAACCTCCAATATCTATACCTGATTATTTTATCATATCAAACTTGAATGTCAAATCGGATTTGCCTTTGGAATACAAGCTTCGATAAGATCCACTATCTATCCACGTATCTTTCTTTCACTGTATATTTTATTCATTAATTAAGCCTAATTAACTGAATATGTCCATTTAATGTCATCTTATTCTCCCTCATATGAATATCATATGTTTTATGCCCTTGTGTAGAACCACATTAATAGGATGAATTAAACTTTTACTTTCATAGATTTCCAAAATATTTATTCTAATGTCAAGGTTTCAATACGCGAAAAATACAATATTTGTTCAATCAATATGCCACATTGTTTAACGATTCCAACTTAAAACCTATACATGCATCTTGGTCTCGGTGTCTATTCCATTCATTAATCTAATTAATGGACTGACTATCTCCATTTATTTTCACTTTCTTCTCGCTCGCACGAAATTGATATGTATTATGCCTTGGCCACTTTATAATATGTATTTATTGAAATGAATGACATTGATATGCTGGATTGGACTTTTTGCTTCCAATATTTCCAAAAGGATTCTTCTCGTGTCAAAGTTTCAAAGCCTAGAAACTCCTGTATATACTTAATCAATATGTCACATTTTCCTTTTGTTAAGGTTTCAAACCTATACACACATCTTGCAATCGAGGCTTCTTTCATTCAATACTATAATTAATGACCCTACTATGTGCATTTATTATCACTTTAGTTTCACTTGGATGAGCATCTCTCTCATTGTCTCTGCCATTGCTAGCCCCACAATCTCTGTGACATGTCCTAACTCTCATTTATTGCTCCCTCTTCTTAGGTTGTAGATGGGCGTGTGCTCTATTTAGCCTCTTCACCTCTCACTATTCTGCTTCTTTTTCGAGTTGCAGCATTTGTTGTTGTTGCATGCTATTAGTGGTATCTTGTTTTTTCTCTTGATATTTCTATTGCACGTCGTTCTGCTTCCTTCAATAGAATAATTGTCCCATAATTTCATTCACAAGAAGGTGAGAATCAAAAACCTACTAGCTGTATCACCTTGTACACTCAAATGGCAAGTATCAATGTTTTCGTACTTCATATATAGCTTAAAATAATATTTGCAATGTCACGACATGCCAAACACCTACCTGTAGAGTTTATGAAATGTCATATATAGAGAGCCAACATTATATGCTTAGAAATTTCAAACTTTCTTCTCTGTTACCCTTCACTATTGGCAACAATCTAGATTGTGAATCGTTCCTCTTTTCATTTGAGCCCACTGCTTTATTTTCGTTTCTTTTCCAATGTTGACAACATTTCATGGAAGTTCACCTTTCTAGACACCTCCTTTGCTGCTCATAATGGAAGTTACCTTGACAACGAATGCCATCACTTTGTTGCTTGTTGGCTCTACAGGGATCCAGCCATTTCTCCAAATAGTAGAACTCAACCTTCTTGCTTCCACAAACACAACATCCCAACACTACCAAATTTCCCTCTCCGACGATACCTCTTACCACATAACTTTTCTTCTGTTTTTTTACAATGACCATGTCATCTCTGGTGCCCTCGAGTTTGGGTCGATTTTCATTCTCAAAGAAGTCACTTGCATATTTTTGCAAAACTATGTGTATGTCCACTCTTCACCATACCCATCATGTTTTTATGTTCCTTCCCTCTTTGTGCCATTTTCACTCCGACTAATGTCGAGTTGATTTTCTCTTTGTTTCCTTCTTTTCAAGACTCTCCAGGTTATTGAACTTGAAGTTCTTGAATGTCATGCACCTTTGATTGGGGACCCAACCCTTCTTCAAATTGTACAACCGGCAACATACCAATGGGGCTCTTCAACGTCACATGACCCCGCCTTGTATACTACTCCTTAGACACAGACTTCTCGTTCATCATCAACTCATTTGTCCTCTACTCTACTTGTTGCAATTCCATTCATGGCGCTAAGCCCCTAGGATCTCTCACTGGATTATTTCCCCTTCTGTATTTCCCTTTCCACGATAGATGGTAATTGTTTCTTGATAACTGTTTCTTTTAACTACTGGAAACAATTTTATTTTTATTAACATATGTGAACTCCTAATTATATGTTAATTAGGTAATCAAATGTATATTGGCCTTCCAGCCTCAGTCATTGTTATTTTAACGACACAAATTAAGAATTTAATGCAGTAAAACATAAAAATTAAAAATTAGTAACTACAATAATTTTCACATAGCCTGGGGTGTTACATATCCCCCCCCCCATATGAGGAACAATGTCCTTGGTGTTCTTTTTATTTAGGAAAATAACATCGGGTAAGATTCCCGCATAAATCCCTCTTCTTCTCATATGGCGTCATCCAGCCCAAAGTACTTCCACTGCACTTTAACCTGGGTGATGGACCGCTTCCGCAAGGTGGTGTCTCTTTGATCGAGAATATGAAGAGGTTCTACCAGAAACCCTCCTTCTAGTTCAACCTACACATGCACAATTCATAGTCATAGTTTCTTCAAATTAGTTTATCCAAACTTTAAGTATTCTCCTTAACTGATTACCTGAATATTTTCCAAGCTAATTATATGTTGTGGGTTGTACACATATTTTTTTAGCAAAGAGACATGGAAAATATTGTGGACACCGATATGGATTGGTAATGCAAGCTTATAGGCTAACAATCCAATTCATTCCAAAACATGAAAGGGTCCACAATACTGGGTTGCTAACTTAGCACAACCCCTCCATTGTAAGGAACTTTTCTGCGGATTTACTCTCAGATAAACATAGTCTCCTCGTTGAAATTATCTGTAGGTCCACTTCTTATCTGCATACATTTTCTGCCTATTTTGGGCAGCCCTTAGATTTTTTCGAACCTTCTTAATTGTCTCCTCCATTTCTGCTAGCATCTCAGGACCTGAGGCTAACTTATTAACTGAGCTATTCCAATCTATGGGTACTCTGCACGTTCTCCCATACAACACCTCAAAGGGGCTCATGCCTAATGATTCATGATGTCCATTATTATAAGCAAATTCCATTAAGTGGAGGTAGTCTTCCCACTTATATGGTTTTTGCATCACAAACATACGTAACATGTCCTCTAGCACTTGATTTACCCATTGAGTTTGTCTGTCTGTTTGAGGATGGTAAGTTGTAATAAATTGAATCTTGGTACCCAATCCTCAAAAAAGGGGTCTTCCAGAATGTGGATGTAAATTTTACATCCCTATCAGAAATTACCACCTTGGGTATTCCGTGCAAACAAAATATTTCCTTCATAAATCTATTTTCAATTTCAACCATTTTGTAAGTGGATTTCACAGGTATGAAGGGATTTGTTTTGCTCAATTTTTCTACCACCACCATAATTGGGTCATCCTGCTTCTTGGTGCCAGGTAAGCTGGTGATGAAGTCTAAAGATATGTTCTCCAATTTCCATTCTAGAATGGGCAATGATTGCAATAGACTAGCAGGGTGTTGATGTTCTACCTTCACCAACTGACATTTCAAACATTTGGACAAGCACTCAGTGACATCCTTCCTTAACCCAGGCCAAAAATACCCTTTCTTGATGGCTGAAAACAAGTTTTGGTAACTTGGGTGACCAGCACATGGTTTTCAATGAAACTCATCAAATATCATTTATTTAACCACGTTTTGGTTAGTGTTGTAGACATATTTGGGCACTGCAACCCCAATCACATATGTCCATAAACCAAGGGCTTCTAAAACCCTAAAAGTGTTCTTTCATACCCCAAAGGAACAAGGTCAACTGATTACATCATTTCCCAGAAGTTCTCCCTGAAAAACTGCTCAAAACTGGTCAAAACTAGACCATACAGGCTGCTCCATGCTGAGGGTGCGATGCATCTCACCTGTCACATGTAAAGGGTGCAATGCATACTGGGAAGCCCTTCTATAGGTTGCGATGAGTGAGAGCAGACAAATGGCAGAGGCAGTTTGCTAGGTGGAAACCTAGAGAATCTTCTAGAAACTGCTCATTTGACACTTGCCTCTTTGAATTCGCCCAGGGATGAGTAAGAGATCATGAAATATCCAAGTGGAACCAAGAACTATTAGTGAAATGACAATAATCAAAATCCTAGAAGCTGAGGCACCCATGTGCAAATATCTATATATGGATCCCTCATCCTAGAGATCCAAAGGCTAGAATTTTGTATTTTGTAAGGAAGTGTTCTTGGTTTCTCTGTGAAACATTGTATTGTTGGGTGATCTATCTTTTCATGAGGTGAAGAGGGCTTTCATGCTGGGAGGATGGCGCTGGATCAGACCGCTGGGTTGTAATCCTCTCTTCTACTACTTCTATCAATAAAGCTATTTGAGTTTTCCTCCATATGCTTGTATATCTCTGAATCTTGTATTTGTGTATGCATTTGTATGGTTAATATACATCTGATCTTATATTGTTTATGGTTATAGTTCTCTATGCTTTGATGGTATTTTGCTGCTTTGACTCTACAGGTATTCTTTGAAGTGGGACAAGTGAGGAAGGAGTGGTGAAAGCTCTATCAAGGGAGAGAGGAAACAAGCAAGGAGCCAAGTGAAAGACTGAGGTTGGTACTCTATACTTCTCTCTCATCTATCTCTCATAAAGGAAAACACAAGTAACTTTGGTTTGTTTGTTTCTAGGATAGCTACCCGTCTTAATGGGACTAGAAGCTCTGAATGGACACTAGCTTTCCCAATAACTAAATGGCGACTCCTCTGGGGAACAAATATTTTGATTGTTAGATATTGTTGTTTGCTTTATAAACTATAGACGGAGCTTGAAGTTAAGCCAGCTTGCCTTCAAACTGCACTTACTATGCAAGTGCAAAGTAGATCAACACTACTTCAGTCAATCTCTAGGTTGGGTTATACAATGAACGTCTGACTTGCAAAGATCCTAAGTTCCATGGTGGTAGCTCAAATAACCTCATTAGATCAGCCCCTATTCTTTGTGTTTACTACCTATCATAAGCTCAGCCTAAACCCCTAAACTTAGTTGCTAACTATGAGTACAAACCAAGCTTAGTCTCGTCCGTGGACCATTGCACTATGTCTCATTGGAAGTCTGGATGCATCACACCTCCCGTGTGCTGCAGGTGAGATGCATCCCTGTTTTCCTTAAGGATAGGTGCGATGATTGAGTAAGACTATTTCTGCCTCCAGATTTTGGATTTTTCTTCATTGTTTTCAGCTTTCTTCAGTAGTTTTGCTATCTATGATCAGTATAACACTGTTGAAACCATCTTCCTTTACATTATTCAGCCTCCATTGATAAGGAATTATGAATGTTTTTTATGTATTTTTCATCATTTACAGTCCTCCTTTGCAAAAAGTAGCTTAATCGAACTGTCGTCTTTTGATTCGAAAGTGTCACAAGTGTCGTTTTCAATCAAGAAAAAGAGTGTCGTAAAGTCTTCCTATTTTAGATAGTTGATTACACTTTTGCCGTTGTATTTGATTTGAATTGTCAATTATTTGAAGTGTTGAAAACAATTTTCCATTCAAAAGTGAAAGTGTCGTCATACTCTTCTTTTCGTTTTTGAAAAGAAATTGCTAAAGTGTCGCTTTGGGGAAAGAAAGTTTAGATCTGTACTTAGTTTTCTTTTTGTCATTC
This sequence comes from Pinus taeda, assembly GCA_000404065.3. Classification (NCBI taxonomy): domain Eukaryota; kingdom Viridiplantae; phylum Streptophyta; class Pinopsida; order Pinales; family Pinaceae; genus Pinus; species Pinus taeda. The sequence goes on from APFE030845893.1 coordinate 18,308, forward strand.
TCACATTAAGGAAACTAAAAAACAAATACATGCATGTGCATTTGCATTTATACTGCATGCGGAAATTGATTTGGGAAAAGTGCATCTAGTGTGTGCTCTCTGCTCTATGTTGAAATAATTTTACTTCTCTTTCCTTAGTATCTAGGATTTTCATTGCTAAAAGAAAATAAACGACTATTTATCATCTTAGATTGCATATTTAGGAATTGTGTATCTACATCACGCGGTGAACCTTGAAAGGCAAACTTCTTAAGAAAGATCAACTATAAAATAAACCTCAATGAACATAAAAACGTTTTGGAACCTAATGCACAACATTTAGAAGTCTAGGCTAGAGACGTATTCCGGTGTTGTAAAGCCTGGTAACTATCATTTTCATCGTAGGTTGGGTAATTCCTCCTCTTTTATATGACAAGTGCTAGTACGGACTTGTGCTCCCACGTACCATTGAGTATATATTGGGAGACCACGATAGCCTATATCCTTTATCCTCAGGAAGCCGTGTCTTCCGCCCTATCGATCGAAAAAGCACTGAACATAGCATTCAGGAAGATTGACTGCCGTACGTAAAAGTATATTGTAGTTTTGCGATTGGTTTGGTAATCCCTCAGCCTAGATTTCTAGAGTAGAAACTTTCGTTCCTTTTCAGACTCCTTAAAAGAAAAGGTCCATCTGAGCACTTGTCACTTGAGGCTCATTAAAAATCAAAGGCGACTAGAGTCACCTTTAGCTTTTTCTCAACTCTTAAAAATTGAAAAGAAAGTTGTGTCAAAGATTCATAAAATCTATTTTAATTGGAATAACATCACTATTCCCTCATTGGTCTTAGGTTGAGGAAATGGAGTCCACCAATCAAGTATTTCCCCTTGGGGGAAATCCTAGTCCTTTCTCTTCTTGGGGAGATATTTATGCTCCATACATGGCTACATTGTCCCTTCAAGGACTCACAATTGGCATACCAGTATGGATTTTCTCGACCTCTATCGTTCAAAACACTGTAATTCCTCAGCAATCAAATCAGCAACCAAATGATACTGGAGTTGTCCTCCCACCTTCTACTTCATTTGTTTCTCCCTCTCCCTCTTCCTCTTTGCTTGGTGAAGCTAGTATCACTAAAAACCAAGTAACTGAGAAGAAGAAGAAAGGGAAGGAGAAGAAGAAGAAGAAGCAAATGGTGAAAGGGGGCAACCATGCATCTTCTAGTGAAAATCCACATGTTGCACCATCCAAACCTAAATCTCCATGTTTCATTTGCAATGGAGACCACTATCATCGAGATTGTCCTTGCATCCCATGGATCCTGAGGGACTGGTCTCCCCGCTCACACAATCCGGTGTCTTCAACCTCTGTTGATCATGTTGAGAATAAACCGTCAACTAGTGAAAGTGAAGTCAATGGAAAAAAAGGAAGATCTAAATTTCCTTGTAGGTTGTGTGAAGAAGATCATGCCCTCCACCATTGTCCTTTTCTAGATGAATCTAAAAGAGTCTTGGATAACCATCCTGCTTCACCGCATCGACTTCCTCCTGGATACAAGAAACTCTTGCCGAGTCCATCACTAGTTGAAAATCCAACTGACATGCCTCTGTTTTCACTCAAAGCATCTATCATTGAGGATAAAACCTTTGAGTCCACTTCGGACCAAGGTCAACAGGTTGAGATGGCAGTTGACCTAGTCTTGTCTTCAGAGGATCCATCTTCAGATGATATAGTCTCCAAAGAGAATGAGAACGACACTATTCAAATTCTTTTTGTTAACACAGAATCCGATGAACATGGGGGAAATTTACCCATTCCTTTACTGCAGGAAGGAAGTTCATCAGAGATTCATCCGACCATTTATTCGGTCTCTCCTCCAAGCAATCTAGTTGTTTTCTTCAATTGGAATCTACTAGGGAGACCCCGCTTACCATCTAATGTGCCATTCTAGATCATAGTACAAGCTTACAGAATGATCATGGCTAGTACTATCATAGATGAAGGGGCTTCCATGAGTATCCTTTCCTCAAATGCTTGGAAAGCACCTGGTTCGCGATCACTTCTTCCTGAGATTCGAAATTTGTCAGGCTTCAACAAAGGAACTAGTCGACCATTAGGGATCTTTCCAAATTTGCCTATAACTTTGAGAACGAAAACCGTTCATCTAAACGTAATGGTAGTCCAAGGGCCTCTAGATTATAGTCTTCTCCTTGGGTGTGACTACATTTATAGCATGGGAGCTATTGTTTCCTCACTCTTTCGGGTGATGTGTTTCCTGTATGAAGGTAGAATGGTCCAACTTGTTGACCAACTTTCATTCCCTAGTTCAAACATGACTACTAGTCAAATGCCATCCTTAACTTGTCTTTTTGCACAAGGAATGGCTCATTAACCTCCAGTCTATCAACCTGATGATCACGAGTGATTTGGTGAATGTGACTAAACCTAGGGGGCATGCACCCTGGTCTGCTTCGGCAAGAAATCCCGATATATAAGATAGGTTTCCACGTAGGACATATGACCAATCTGACACATCCGTCCGTTTAGGAAAATGGGATCAATCTGGAATAGGATTGCCTCGTCAAAGTTTATGTGAGTGGAAGCTCCCACCATTCACCTTTATCTATTTCGATTGACAGAGCCAAGGAAGTGTTTTGTCTGCTACGCGGATGGAACAATCTTGCTTTAATGCAAGAACTTCCATACGGTAACCTAGAAACTCTACTTCTCTTAATATTTGGGGGCATGCAAACCTTTTGTACGCAAATGAAAAGCAACCAGCGTAACTCTAACCCTATATTTTTTACTAACTTCAACTACTTAAGTTAGGTGATTGGTTTGGTCAACCATTCACCTTTGCAAGGGCCAAATGGCACTAACAAAGTAAAGGAAATGTTTTCTCCGAAAACTATCCTACCTAACCTTAATAGTTCTTTAACCCTTAGGATAGTAGTTGGTCATTCCTAGCTTGCATACAAAAGGCTCCGGAGCAAAGTTTCGCATGGGGCAAGTTCCCTAAAACATGAACCTACTAATGAGAGACATCCTTATTATGTGATTGGCAAGAGCAGGTTTATGCAAAGTTCAAGCTCGTTAAAAAACAAACCTAGGAATGAGCATATTTTCCCCCAGAGTTCAAGCTCATTAAAAAATGAACCCACCTTCAATAAATAACCTTTGTGATCACATTGCTACCAGATTTTGAGCCTTGGTCGTGTTCTTACCATCACCTCCACTTTTTAGTCGATCATATGCCTCCACTTGATTGTTTACCCTTTTAAGGAACAACTGCAACGAGTGATTCTGTTAACCACCTTCTTTACACTGCCATGATTGAAAAGTTCCAAACCTTACCTAGAACCAGCTGCTACCCGAAAAAATCATTCGTTCCTCAAAGACGAGTCTCTTTTAAGCTCTTTTTAGACCCGTAAAATATAAAAAGATTGTTGAGCAATTGGCCTCTCCCGCTTGTTAAAGTGATTGGAAGCGCCATCCCTCCTCTATATTTTAATCTTTTTGGACCTGAGGTATCATTACATAAAAAGATCAAGTGCTTGTTTTTGTCGGCTCGTTAAAGTGATCGAAAAAGTCATCCCTTTCGTATTATTTTATACCTTTTCAGACTTAAGGGATTATACTATGAAAAAGGATTACTGGAGTTTCCTTTCCGTCTCTTTTTAGACTCTCTAAAACTGAAAAGGACCGAGTTATCTTTGTCATTAAACTAATTAAAGCAATAGCGACAAACTTGTCCAATACAGACAAGAGCGAGTTTCACTATCGCTAGACTAGCTAAAACATAGCGACAGGTTTGCCCGAAGGGAAAATTATAGAACAAGCATATGTTATCCTCCTCAAGATTGACAAAAATAAAGAGGTACTGGTCAGCAATGATTAGGGAAAAATGGGAAGAAAACTTGAAGAACTTCATTGGTAGCAAGTTGCTCTTGAACATCACATTTTCACTCCATCACCATGATTGAGTCGAGTTGGGTTATTCTGTTCACCGGTCATGTCACCATTGGTCCTCTGTACCATCCATTTTTGGGTTTAACGCTACCAATCCATTCCAGTTTTGTTGATATGTTCAAGAGAAGTCGCTCAGAGAATTGACCAACCCAACTTACGCCTCATCCGCTGCAATACCTTCACTCTCCATTTTTCATGACCGCCACCATGAACCTTGTATCATCGGATCATTTTCACCTCCACAAAATCATTTGCTCCATTCTGTGTCGTAGATGTCGGATTCATTAAGGCCCTCCTACGACGAGTCATTTCTTGTCGACATCAGCTCATTATCCAAGAAGTCGACTTAGGAACAACCCTTTCAGTACTTTGAAGCTTGTATGCCTCAATGGCAAGTTTCTCACTTTCGGCGATAGGTTTACATCAATGGCCTTTGATCGAAAGATTTTGCATGGTGTTTGACATCAACTCATCTATTCACACCACATGAATTGTGCTACAGTACCTTGAGGGTCATTATCATTATCGGTGATTCCTCTCGTGCCTGTAATAGCTTACATCATTAGCTGGTAATAAGGCGATGTCTTTCCATGTTTGACACCAGAACATCTTTTCACATGGATCGACTTGTACTCTGGGTGAAGATTGAACGAGTTTGAAGACCCAAGATCTAGTTTCATCCATTCAAGCTGCGATATATTCAAGAAAATAAAGACATCAAATGTACATCATAGTTGCATAGACAATCATCCAAACTAAGGGATGATGGCTCTACAAGAATCATCAGTCTGCCACACAGATGGTTGTCTATCCTATGTACATGAAAATAAATTTATAAAGCTGAGCATGGGAATGCCCACCTCAGCTAGATCATGAAAATATTATGAAGATAATTTATTGTATTGTATCTTATTATAGGTCACCTTCCAGTTCGAAAAACCTCGGATCCTCATGATAAAGCATTTCACCTGACATCAAAAGATTTACGACCTCATGCTTTAGGGGGCAACTATTATAGACATATTTGGGCACTAGAACCCCAATAACATATGTCCATAAACCAAGGGCTTCTAAACCCCTAAAAGTGTTGTTTCATACCCCAAAGGAACAAGGTCAGTTGAATACATCATTTCCCAGAAGTTCTCCCTGAAAAACTACTCAGAACTGGTCAAAACTGGACCATACAGACTACTTCATGCTGAGGGTACGATGCATCTCACCTGTCACATGCAAAGGGTGTGATGCATACTGAAAATCCCTTCTGTAGGGTGCGATGAGCGAGAGTAGACAAATGGCAGAGGACGTTTGCTAGGTGGAAACCTAGAGAATCTTCTAGAAACTACTCATTTAACACTTGCCTCTTTGAATTCACCCAGGGATGAGTAAAAGATCATGAAATCTCTAAGTGGAACCAAGAACTTTCAGTGAAATGACACTAATAAAAATCCCAGAAGCTGACCCACCCACCTGAAAATATCTATATATGGATCCCTCATCCTAGAGATCGAAAGGCTGGAATTTTGTATTTTGTAAGGAAGTGATGTTGGTTTCTCTATGAAACATTGTATTTTTGGGTGATCTAGATTTTCATGAGGTGAATAGGGCTTTCATGCTGGGACGATGGCGCTGGATCAGACTGCTGGGTTGTAATCGTCTCTTCTACTACTTCTATCATTAAATCTATTTGAGTTTTCCTCCATATGTGTTATGAAACCAACTCAAGAATAGATAGAAAAGATAGATCAACGCCTTAGAATTCAGCCTCTTTGAGGGGGCAACCTCCTTTACATTACATAAATGAACAATTCTTTGATGATTCAAATGAAAAATCCTCCTTTCTATATATAGGAGTCTAAGGAGTCACAATATAACCTAGCCGGCCTAACAATAATAATATAAAGCCACAAAAATAACAATAGAGGGATTCTATGGGGGCACAGTAATAACAATATGGGGGCAATAGGGGCACAACAATATAAATAAGGGGTACAACTACCATAGTAATGGGGTAATCACTAGTATTATAGGGACCCAACAATATGGGTTTGGATGATCACGAATTTCCAACTCCCAAAAGCTCTGCTGCAATGAGATTCGCCTGCAATCCCGAGTCAAATAGAGCATCAATATTTGTCTTCTTGACCTATATCTTTATATGGAAGAGTTTGGTCATTTATTTCTCTTCCTATTGTTGAAGGCTACTTAGATTCACCTCCTTCTACACTAATGTACATACGATCTTCTCATCCACATCTGAGTTTCTTTCAACTTGGTTTCTTGAATCAGTGGCCATGAGATTATTCTTCTTATTATATTTCTTCTTGTTCTTTGGGTTTAACTCTAGATGCAACTTCCAACACTTCTCCTCTATATTGCCATCAATGTTGTAATGGTTATAGTGGTTGTTAGGATCTTTGCACTAGTGTGTTGTAGCTTTTGCCTTTTTATCTTTTCTCCCTTTTTTATTCTTCTTCCCCTCATTAAAAGTTTCCTATTGCTCCTTCTAATTCGATCCACTTGATTTCGCTCTTTTTAGGCCTATTTTTTCTAGGTACTATGCCTTTACACAATCCTCGTCTACTTATTTGGGCTTGAACAACATCACTTGCTCACGCAAATGGCAATGCAGACCCCCCAAATACTTGAGGAGTACATATGGGTTCTTTGGAGAGATACCCAACATTATGTCGATCTTTCTGAATTATGTGGTGTAATCCTGCACATTTTGTCCCAACTTCTTCTTGAAGTAATACCACCAGATCCACTAGTCCTTTATGTGCCCAATGGGATAAAACTGTGACTTAATGAGGGTTCTAAAATCCTCCTGCTTAGTTAGTAGAAGTCCTCCCTCCAACCTCAGGGTTTCCATGTGGCTCTCCCACCAAGTCAATGCATGGCCTCTAATTTCATTTGCGTGAATGAGATCTTTTTCCCTTCCTTGATCTGATGGATGTTGGAATAAACTTCTAGTTGTTACAACTAGTGGTTCAAATTTATAACATCAATCTCATCGTGGTACGACTTGATATTAAATTTTGATTCTATTTTGAACAGGGATTGATTCATGATACTCAAACTAGGTTGATCTTTTACAACTTCTTTCTTTAGGTGGTTCTCCATTTCTTCCTGATCCCTTGATATCCCTTTAGATTTGTTCTCTTAATTTGAACCCCCATCTTTCCAAATATCCCCATCTCATTTCTTAGGGTTTCCATGAGGAGTTTTACATTGTAGTTTATATCCACAACTTGTTGTTCGAGATGTTGTAACAACCTTGATTTAAAATATACGAATAATTACATAAATGTATATGATTAATAATCAAGACCTGATTATTTAACTATTTAACATAGAATTTTAAAAAAACACGATTAGAGATTACTTACTTGTATCAACAATGTTCCTTATTTGTGTTTTGGAGTTGAATGACCTTTGAATTCTACTAACCGCAACAAATTTTTTTGGGACGACTCTCCACCAAACCATAGGCTCAACTGCATATAATCTTTCTACAGTTGGCCAAGCCCGAACCCTCAATCAACATACCACTACCAAGAAATCCTTTGTCTCACAACACTTTTCTCCCAAGAGAATGGATGAAGGAATGATGAATCTCATCTTCCTCATCATCTATTAAATAGACAAAAAAATGGAAAGAGGACTACATGCACACATTCAATGTGTTAACATGCAACTTTGATTTCCTTATTTTAAGTTTTACTTAATTTAACTATTTCCCCCGAGCCCTCAATCAACGTACTACTACCAAAAAATCCTTTGTCTCACAACACTTTTCTCCCAAGAGAATGGATGAATGAATGATGAATCTCATCTTTCTTATCATACATTAATAGACCAAGAAATGGAAGGGGACCACATGAACACATTTCATGTGTCAACATGCAACTTTTATTTGTTTATTCTAAGTTTTACTTAATTTAATATTTCTCTTAATTCAATTTTTTTTATATTATTCATTTTTACTTTTTGTTAACTTTACTTATTTTAACTATTTGTTATAGTTTTACTGTTTATATATATTTATTTAGAACTTTCAGTTTTATTATTTTATGATTGTTATTATTTAATTATTATTATATTCCTCCATTATTATTATTTATTAACTATTATTGTCTTTTATATATTTTATTTTTACTATTTTATTTATTATTAATATCTTTTTATTTATTATTACTTATATTTTAAATATTATATTAATTATATATATTATTTTTTTTATTATTATAAAGTGACATTACATACTCCCTTCTTTAATGAACTTCGTCCTGAAGTTAAGTTGAATCATTTAACATTTTATTTATTTAGTTATTTATTACTTCATGTGTGCCCTACACCATCTCTTGGACTAGTATAACCAACAAGCATCGAAAGTTTCCACTACACCCTGAAAATCTCAAGGAATCTCTTCTTTTTTCCCCACTTTCGGAAAGAAGGATAAGCCTCATTAGTCTGTACCATAACCCAAGGTTGGTGCCAAGGTTCGCACCCGACTCAAATCTCATCTACCCCAAGGCAGACATCCGATCCTAGTACTCAATGAATTTGGACATCTCGCAAGGCTGGCCCACTCCCTCCATATATATCATTTCCCAATTACTTTTACAAAAACCATCTATTTCCGCCTATTTTTTATTTTTTATTACAAATATCTATCTCTCATATATATATAGTTGACCAAAATATAAACCTCTCTTAGAATGTTATTATATTATCATTATTCTATTTTTACAAATACATAATTTGTATATTATTAATAA
>APFE030845893.1:30333-40380 GCA_000404065.3 Pinus taeda
CTCCTTTTCTTCTTCCTCTTCACAATCTATGTAGAATAATTTCTTCTCAGCACACTTATGACCTTTAGTATATTTTCTTTCACAATTGTAACAAAGCCCTTTTGCTCTTTTTTGTTCCGATTGTTGTGGTGTCAACCTTATAGGTTGTGGAAGACTAGGGGCAACAACAGTTCCATCTTTATAGTTGTGAGTGGTATGCTTCCTAGTTGCCATAATTTTGCTTTCCATTTTTTTTGCTAACCTGAATTCCTTCTCTAATGAATCAGGTTCCCAAAGGCAAACATCATGTAGGATATTATCCTTTAAAGACCCTATGAACACATCAATCCTATGCTCCTCTTGAATATATTTTTCCCTTATGTTCAATTTTTGGAACTCCTCAATGTGCTCCATTATTGAACCCTTTTGTTTGAGACTTATCAATTGGCTAAAAAAAGTGTTGCTTTCTGTATCCTCATAATGTGCTGCCAATTCTTCTGTAAAAATTGCCCTAGTGCTAATTTGTTTACGAGAGAAAATCCATTGATACCATACAAAATGATTTGGTTCCAAATATAAAGTTGCAATGCGTACCTTTTGTGTGTTTTGCACATTATTGAGATCGAAAAATTGCTCCATCTGTAATATCCATGTTGTGGGATCTTTGCCATCAAACTTCCTCATATCGATTTTTGGAATATGGTGGGTCTTCGATCCAACATTAGAGTCTATGAAATCATGATTAGCATTTCTTTTGTTCTCATCATGAGTTTCCTTTACTACCCTTTCACCGTTAGTAAGCATTTATTGTAGAAACTTTGTTAAATCTCTCTTCAAATCTCTCTTCAAATCTTCCATGCCTATCTTCAAATGTTCCATGCTTGTCTTTAAACCATCCATCTTAGCTTCTACATCTTTCTTTAAACCATCCATCTTAGATTCTGTTGATTTTTGTGCAAGTGACATGTCTTGCACTTGGTCTCGTAATTTTGATATATCATGTTGCATTTCTTCCTCTTCTTCATGAGTCATGCTAGAGCGTTCAGGTTGCCTACTAGGTGTTTTCATTTTCTTTCCTCAGGGAATCAATTACCGATAATAATGCTCTACTATGCCCTTTTAATTCTTCCAAACTAATTTTTGAAACCAAGCTTATGCAAAAATTAAAAAAGAACTACACACCTTTTTTCACTTTGTAGGAGCTCAATATTGAATCTGATGTATCTTTGTAATTTTGGATCATCTAGTTCTAAAATTGCGAGCTGCAGTAGCCCTCTGCATCCTCTTTCCCATGCCACCAGTCTGATCCAAATTGGGTTCTTGAGGGAAGAGTTATGCCAAATCTCCCATAGTGACCTGATTATAGACTAGTTCTATAGAGCGAACTTGTACGACGTGCCGTGAGTCACTGTTTCGACCTTTGGCTCTGAAAACTATATAGAATAATCTACAGTTTGTCCTCTTTCTATACCATTTTATGAAATTTCAATCCAATTCTTAGAGAGAAAGTGTTGACGATTTCCTCGGGTCATCTGTTTGGAATGTAATTTAGGAGTCTACAAAAAGACTAACTTCTTCAGATCATCTCTCCGCAAATATAGCGCAAAAAGCTCTGAAATTCGGACCCAAGCTTCAGTGCGATGTCTTCTCAAATGGTTTTTTTTCAACTTTTGAACCGTCGCAGAAGAAACATTATAGCGAAAATTCCACGATGACCTGTTTGGAGCAGTGAAACCCTAGAATCCAAAGCTCTGCTACCAAATGTTATGAAGCCAGCTCAAGAAAAGATAGAAAATATATATCAACGCCTTAGAATTCAGCCTATTCGAGGGGGAAACCTCCTTTACATTACATAAATGAACAATTCTTTGATGATTCAAATGACAAAACCTCCTTTCTATATATAGGAGTCTAAGGAGTCACAATATAACCTACCTGACCTAACAATAATAATATAAAGCCACAAAAATAACAATAGAGCGATTCTATGGGGCACAGTAATAAAAATATGGGGACAATAGGGGCGCAACAATATTAATAAGGGGTACAACTACAATAGTAATGGGGTAATCACTAGTATTATAGGGACCCAACAATATGCTTGTATATCTCTGAATCTTGTATTTGTGTATGCATTTGTATGGTTAATATACATCTAATCCTATATTGTTTATGGTTATAGATCTCTATGCTTTGATGGTATTTTTCTTCTTTGACTCTAAAGGTGTTCTTTGAAGTGGGACAAGTGAGGAAGGAGTGGCGAAAGCTCTATCAAGGGAGAGAGGAAACAAGCAAGGAGCCAAGCAAAAGACTGAGGTTGGTACTCTCTGCTTCTCTCTCGTCTATCTCTCATTAAGGAAAACACAAGTAACTTTGGTTTGTTTGTTTCTAATATAGCTACCCATCTTAGTAGGACTAGCAGCTCTGAATGGACACTAGTTTTCCCGATAATAGTTAGGAACATATATTTTGTTCTTGAAGGTAAGGAGGTTATCAGAGCTTATGTCAGAATCTGATATTTCCCCTTTTAACAGATCTACCTTTGTTTGTTGCAAAAGGAAAGTGTATTACGGATATTTGAAGGAGGCTTCCTTTAATATTTTAGGGATGTTTGAGCGTACTTGGCTGATTTGGATGTCATAAGTACAATGCACCTTCCTGCTCAATGTGTTGGCCACTCGATTTTCCTTCCCTTTGAGATTTTTCATTTAGAAATAGAATTCAATTAAATTTTTTTTCCATCTAGCTTGTCGAGCATTTAAGTTATAATGGTTGAATAAATTGGTAAGGCTGCTATGATCCGTTAATATCATAAATTTCTTCCCCAACAGGTAGTGTCGCCACATTTTAAGTGCATGCACTATTGCTGTTAATTCAAAATCGTAAGTTGAATATCACTGATCATATTCCTTCAATTTCCATTATTCGTAAGCAATAACTTTCCCTTCTTATGTTAACACTCTGCCAACACCCTTTTTACTAGCATCTCTGCAAACCACAAAATATTTTTTTGGATCTGCTACCTTTAACATGGGTGCAGTGGTAAGTAGGTGTTTTAATTTTTTAAAGCTTTGCTGACATTCGAGTGTCCATTGGAAAGCACATCCCTTTTCCTGTAAAGAGGTTATTGGAAAAGTCATTTTTGAAAATCCTTTGATGAACCGATGCTAATACCTGGCCAAACCTAGGAATGACCTAATATCAACAACATTCTTTGGAGCGGTGCATTCCATAATGTTTTTGATCTTTTCTGAGTCTATTGCTATTCCATCTGTTGATATAACGTGACCCAAGTACTGAACCTGGTCTTGGAAAAAGTCACACTCTCTATATTTATCATATAACTTATTTTCCCATAGAGTTTGCAACACTACCCTTAGATTCTCTTTATGCCTCTCTTAATTCTTGGAGTATATTAAGATGTCATCGATAAAAATTAGTACGAAATTATCGAGATAAGGCTAGAAAATAAGGTGCACCAAACTCATAAAAGTAGGTCGGGCATTTGTGAGACCAAAAGGCAACATCACGAACTCGTAATGACCATAATGAGTTCTGAATGTAGTCTTATAGATGTCCTCCTCGTTTATCCTTATTTGGTGGTAGGCAGACCTTAAGTCGATCTTTGAGAATAGTTTGGCTACTTGTACTTGATCAAAAAGATCATCAATACATGGCAAGGGGTATTTATTCTTGATGGTTAGGTTGTTTAACTATCGATAATCGGTGCATAACCTCAAGGTTCCATCTTTCTTCTGTACAAATAGTATGGGGGCTCCCCAAGGGGACACGCTGGGGCAGATATACTTTTTATCCAAAAGTTCTTGGAGCTGCATTTTGAGTTCTATTAACTCAGGTATGCTCATGTGATAAGGGGTCCTAGATACAGGGGCTGCACCCAGAATTAGTTCAATGGTGAAATCAATATCACGCTTGGGTGGTAATCCAGGAATGGATTCAGTAAATACATCAGAAAATTCCTAAATGAGAGGAATTTTTTCGAAGGAGGTCATTTTGTTTTTGGTGTTCGTAAATCCCACTTGCACAACATATATTTGATAACCCTTCCTAATACATCTTCCTAGCTAACTAGCAATAATAGGATGCAATTTGGTATTTGTCTTGATTCCTTGAAGTTCCTTCCTTTGTCCTGAGTCAGTGATAAAACTCATGGTTTTCTGCTTGCAATCAACTAGGGACCAATATTTTTCCAACCAATCCATCCCGATTAAAATTTCGTTTGAACCCAAAGGAATTATATTAATATCAATGTGAATTTCTTGTCCTGAGATTGTTATAGGACAGCGTTCTGTTTTTGCAACTACCCTTCTTTTTGACTTGGTCGCTAACTGTACTAACCAAGGTTTTGGAATCTTACTCCTCTGTAGTTGAAATTTTTATACCACCTTAGGATTAACATAGCTTAGGCTAGCGCTGGGATCAAACAAAACAGAGACAGGTTACTTAGCGATCGTACCTTCATATTCGATCATGGTGGGCTCGTATTTTGCTTGATGATCATCCAATGCATTAATAATTTTGGGCATGCTCCTCGCCACTTCTCTGAATGTGGATTCTTCGTGCATATTTGATAGTTTTTCCTTTCTTGCTTTATGCGTACAATTTTTCTAATAGTGGGGTTCTCCACATCCCCAGCATTGCAGTGGTGGCTTTGACCACTAGTCATTAAATGATTTATTAGCTCCTTATGACTGTCTATTTTCAGAATATGCAACTTTGGTCTGGTTCCTTAATGGGAATTTACTGAGAGGTTTTTGTTGTATATTTCTGCCATTAGCACATTTTGCTTGCCTATTTGGGAACAAGTTCTGTCCCTTTCTGTTCACTCCTCCTTTAGGTCCCTCATTTTTCTGTTTCATTTTATGGTAGTATATGCGGGATTTCCGCATTGCATCATCCATTTTCCTTGGGTAATCGAACTCAAGGTTCTCCTTCATAAAATTGGGTAGGATACTGATGAAACACTAAATTTTGGCCTTTTCCTCTTGCATATAAAGCACATAGCACAGTAGGGAGGTGAACCATTTTACATATTCATCCATGGTTAATGTTCCCGATCTTAACTTGTGAAATTCCTTTGCTTTTTCGTCATAATAACATTTAGTCAGATACTTATCCTTGAAATGCTTTTGAAACTCTTTCCAAGTAACCCATTCTTCATCAGTTTTCCTTACTGTTTTAATTTTTTCCTACCAAAGGGTAGCCTTACCCCTTAACTGATAAACCACCAAACGTGCTTTCAGTTTATCAGTGTAATCATAAATCTGGAAATATTTTCTCATATCAATTAACCAAGCTTCAGTTGCTTCTTCGAATTCCCCCTCAGAGAGTGACAGTTTAATTTTTCTAAATTCTCCTTATAATTCAGATTTCTTTCTTTTTGTCTTGCGCTGGTCGGAAACATTTTCTGAGTGTCCTTCTTCGTCTTCCCTATGTTTTTTAGTTGACTCAACATTTTTTTCTCCAGGTTGAGCTGTTGGGTTCTTCTCTCTATCTTTAGCACTGGGGTCTCGATCTTGTTGGTTCTATCGATTGGATAAACTTCTGAGAATTATCTCTTGTTCTAGTCATTCTCGTTCATTGTCTCTTCTTAAATTACTCATTTCAGCACGTAGTTATTGAACGGTTTCGAGTAAAACAAAATTAGCTTGACTCGATTCTTCTCCCAAATTTATCCAAATATCAGAGTTAGCATTCACATAAGTTGTTTCTGGCACGTTTGGTGGTCCCAGACTCCTCTACATTCTGACCCTTTTTGTATTTCTACAAGTCTTTGTGTTAACATACATATTTACTTAGTTAATTTTAAGAAATCACATTCATTTCATGTACATATATTTCCCAAAGAGTCTCAGTGTACGAATCTAAGCTCTGATACCATTTGTAACACACTACACACCTATTATACACCTATTAAATAGAAAATAAGAAATCATTGAAGTAATAAAAAAAACCCAAAATATATTAAATTTACACAGGGTGGCAGATATAGGGTTTAAAGTTTTCATTTCTAATTAAAACACTTAATATGTTACACAACTGTTAAATATGGGCATGCTTAACATTAAAAGGTCACACGGAGTTCCGAATGTTGAACTCGTAACATGACTTACGATTAAATATCCACTATACGCCGGCACATGTGGCATAACCAAGACCTGTCCTACTACATGCATTTGTCAGCGAGACAAGATTGTTTGCGACAATTGGCTTAATTCTCATCCATTGATTTGTGGGAAGCGATCCGATGGTGAGAAGGGTTTAAGGTTTACCCAACTACCTACTTCACTGCATCGGGCTAGATGGGAGGTCATTTGTTGTTGTATTTTGGAGGTTCTTGCCACTCTACAATTGGTTTGGCCTGCGGGTTTTAGGCTAGCTCACAACCTCTGCTACTACGAGCTATGACAACATCAGTTAACTTGTCATCACAAGGTATTCCTAACCACCTACCTTCTCATTTTTCAGGTTTCCCATACGACTTGAGTTTAGTTTCTTCTTCCATCTTTCAACTCGTTTGGTGGCTAACAGATGGATTTCACCATTCAAGAGTGGTTTGAGGATGCTCTGGCTCTATGGAAGGTGACAGGATCGATGTTGGTTTAATGAAGGTAAGCATACATTTTTTTTTGTTTCCTCTGGTCATCTTTAATAGTGCTTTACAGTCTAGATTTTAGATCTAACTCATTAATAACTTTTGCTGCAAGGAAGGTAGATCGCCATTGATGGAAGCCCTCTAAGTTTGGGTAATACTACTACCCTTTGGCCATTAATTTGTTTGGATTTCTTCACAAGTTTTGCACTCCTAACCACTCGGTGATTGATGGTATTTGTTTGTAAGTAAGCTACCACCAACACCCGGCTTTGTTCGTTGTTACGATAGCGTATGCTAAAGTTCTTAAGGCTTGTCTGCTTCGGGTTGCTTTCAGGTTGGGAAACATCTTCGCCGGTTACATATATGATTGTGATGTGAAATACTAAGTGGATGATTTGATTGTCAACAAAGGCTCATGCTTGAACTTGTCAAAATCGCTATTTTATTTAGATTTTGTGTATAAAATTTAAATTCGGTTTACTCAACATGCATGAGGTTTTGACTGTATATGAGTCCTAGACACTGGTTTACATGGTTTCCTTTTTATTTTTGAGAATTGATGTTGAACAAGGTTTCTCTGTTGATAAATATCTCGATAGGGTTATGAATTCGATAGTTTTATTTTTTATTTAATATTGGCACAATAAGGCTACTGAGTCATTGTTTGCAGAGTACTTAAGTTATGTGGGTTGCTACCACTGATGTACATGCTTATACTTTTAAAGGAATGGAATATATATATATATAATTTGTTATTTGGTTGTCTATTCTTTCAAATCACTGAAATGTGTATTCCCATTTCTTTCCTATTTCGAGCAACAACTTAGAAGATAGATAGATAGTTAGTTTTTAAATGCTATGCATGGTTTCTTACGCTATCAGTTCAGAAACTCCAGAACTGTTGTTACCAAGATCGTTCTTTTCTCTGTCATAACTTTTCTAAGGAATTGTTCACACAATTTAATGGAAGGGATTTCTCTAGAGTCTAAGATTGCGTATTGTAACTATTTAAGATAGGGAAACACTCTTCATGCAATGCTTGCATAGTGGTTATCTTTTAGGCATTACTGTAATGTTTACTCTTTATTCCTTATTAGTATCTACAACTCTGTTTTTTATTCTAATATACTTTCGAGAAGTTTCTCCCTAAATTAGTTCCAGTACTTTAATGAATAATTCCTATAATTCACTATCATTTATGAAAGAATTCTATGTTACTTATCTTCTTACTGCTTGTAAACATATAACTCCAATTCTATCTAGGAAGTCTCTCCTCCCAGCCACGAGTCTGGCAATTACATCTAGAGTCTCCCCCAAGCACTTTCGTTTCTTTACAGTCAGTAAATATATCCAGCTATAGTAGGGTACCTTGGGCCTCAGGACTTTACTATCCAGCCTCAAGTCCTGTATCCCCCGAGCACTTTTGTTTCTTTACAGTCATTAAATATATCCAGCTACAGTCAAGTACCTTGGGCATCAGGACTTCACTGTCTAGCCTCAAGTCTTGTATCATTTGAGACTATCCTTGAGTGTTTTCCCACTGGTTTATTCCACCTAGCTCTAGGATTTCTCACTGGCTTCTTTCCCCATCTATATATCCCTTTTCAAGGCAGATGATAACCGTTTCTTTTAACTACTGGAAACAATTTTATTTTTATTAACATATCTGAACTCCTAATTATCCTTTAATTAGGTAACCAAATACCAGACATAGTGAGCTTTAAATTATTATTATATAATTACAAAACATAAAATATTAAACCTTCATATAAATCATATATTAATTATTAATCAATAACACAACTTTTCTTTTATAAACATCATTGATATTGCAACATTTATAAAGTTAATTAACAAATATTCTAATTTTTGCATGAGTTTTTAATTGGTCTCAAAGAAATATTTTTATAATTTAGAATATGAAATTTGTGTAATTCTTTACATACTCAACATAAGTTAATAAATAGCATTAAAAAAGTAATAATAATTGTTTTTATTTTTACCTTTTAATATTGATCATAAATAAAATATTTCAATTTCTACTTTAACTAAAATAAATTCATATTAACATATATATAAAGAGAGAAAATTCCACTATAAATATTTAATAAAAATTAATATATAAAATTTGAAGATAAAATCATAATAAAAATATTTTTAAAATATACATATAAATTAAATATTAATAAAGTAAACAATTAATATTAAGATTTAATATGTGTAAAAAAATTATATTAAAATATTTTAATAATGAATTGATTAATACGAAAGAAATGTACAATTATTTTTATTAATAATCTTAAGATAAGACAAAAACAAAACAAAACACTTCCCTCTTGATACAAAATTAAAATTAACCTAAATTTATTAAAATATCTAAATAAAAAATATGATTTTTCTAACCCATAAATAAACTTATATCATAACTTTATTGAAAAAATATGGTACACGTTTCTCACATAGCGCAACACAAAAATATATACCCATGCAAAGAAAAGAGAAATATACTTGGTGATCAAAATAAGACCAACAAATCCACTTTCGTAATACGCGATAACGACATAAACTGTGCCGACACTGTCACAATCTTTCCGCGGGAGAATCTAAGATTTTTTTTTTTTCTAATTCTTTTTTATATAGTATTTTGCCATTAAAATATTTCTTTTGGCATGTATATCGATTAAAATAATTTAATATCATATTTTTTAAAGTAAAATGATTTCATTAGAGTGTGTTTTCTAATACGGAAAAATAATATATATTTTTTTTTGTAATGAAATGACAATTGAAAGGATATATGTGAGAAGAGAATATGTAAATCGGAACTAGAATGGTTGATTATCTCCTATATAGAATTATATTTTTGTTTTAATTTTGCTTTAATAATATTATTGTATTGAATTTTCATCCTGGCCGGCTTCTGGGTGGCTTTTGATAAAGAAGGAATGATTTCTTAAAAATAATATAATCAACATAAATTTAATAAATAGCTATCAATTTTTAAATGATTTTTTTTTATATTTTAAATTAGCTATTCAATTTTTAAATGAATTTTTTTTTATATTTAAAAGTATCATTTATATGATTTGAGAAGATTTTTTTTTAATCAAAAGAAAATGTTTACGTAATTTCTTTTTCAAGATTTGATTTTAAATTTAATTAATTTAAATATTTAAAGGTGGGTTTCATATTGAAGGTCACGAGTTCAAATCTCCTGGACTTATCTTGGAGTTGTATAGAGGGGTGGATGTAGCTCCCAGTGGTTATAGAGGTAGTGGTTAGAATCGCCCCCGTGTAAAGCTAGTTAGGAGGCTAACCCTGTTGCCAATTCTATTGTAATTAAAAAAAAAAAAACCATTACTATTTAGCGACTCAATTGTTACACCATTTGTTTGTTAAGAAAGAATCTACTATTTATTGAAGGACATTTCCTTTATTTAATTTAATCAAAG
>APFE030845893.1:58168-72875 GCA_000404065.3 Pinus taeda
TCGATACGACCTTGTAGAGCAGAGATAAGACTCACAACATTGAGGAGGTGTCACTGAGAAAGGAAGCAGTGGGCTCGCTGGTGGAGAGAACGACCATCGCCAAGGAACATTACATAAGGAGAGGCCGAAGCTGAAGATGAGGGGGAGAAAGGAGAGGAAGATTTATACACACTGGTTATCATTAGGAACAATTGAGCCTTATTTGTTTTGAAGTTTCTGGGCACGAGGAACAGTCGGCTTCTGCTAAGAAGCTTACTGGATTGAGCAGCCAGGTTTTGCTCAATTTGGCAAGGTGGTTTCAGTCTTTCAGTAACGAGAGCGAACCGGAGAAGTTTTGAAGCATCTTCATCACAACATCCATAGCAGACCAGGTAAGTACTTCTCATCAAATCAATTAATACAGTTTCAAACTCCTTTACAATCTTTACAGTTTTAATAATGGCTCTTTAAATTAGTATGGTCACTAAATCTAGTATCAGAGCTAGTTCAACATTCGGACCTGTTAAGTTTGTTAAAGATTTAAATATTAAATATATCGAAATAAGGTGGTGCTAAAGCCATTTAAATCATGCATCTAGTAATAAATCTGACAATGAGTTTCTGACAATACTCATTGTCTGTTAGGACTTTAGCTAGATGAAATTTCATATACAACCTCCCTCTTCTGCAAAACGTTAGGCAACCAGAACTATAAGCTATCAATGACAGTAATCCAGATTTTCAGGAAAAGAAATCAGTAAACATCAGAATTTTCAAATTAACTTTATCTCTACAAATCCGGAAGGTAGAAAAACCTCTCAAAGCCTACTTTGTGGAACAAAAGTTGCAAAATTCATAGTAGTTCTCCTAATATATATATATATATATATATATATATATATATATATATATATATTATAATATATATACTATAATAATATATAATATATATATATATATAGATATATTTGCAACTATCAGTTTAAATAAAAACAAAGGTTTCTTTATCAAAATCGTGCATTTTCTTCTCTGAATCTTTATTACAAAGATATAAACTGTCCAAAAACCCATCATCCAATCATCTCAACAAGTTGGCCATCACGAAACTGTTGTTTTGCAATCATCTAGCCAATCTGTTCAACATTCATAATAGTCCACTGGGCAGTCAGTTCCCCTGTTTTCTTTTGATCAGTATTAGCAGCTTGTTTATAGGCAGCAACAGTTAGTGCAACATTCTGTCATACAACAACAATAGGTCACATATCAACAGTAAGTTCTGCATTCACAACATCAACATATGGGAAAACAAACTAATGTTCCAAATAAACAGCAGGAACATCATATGCAATAGATTTTTCAACATCCAAATTCTGGTAATATACATGAAACAACACAGGCTTCACAAGCATTAATATAGCCAGAAAGCTAAGTATGCCAACATCGGTTGCAAAAGCCCCAACAACTTCGTTTACATCTACAGTTTGAACCCCAACAATTGCATCAACAATCATTGTTGCAGCAACCGCATTCAAACGATCACCAGGTGCAGCACAGGCTTCAAACATCAGATAGCTTGTTATAGTAGAATAACACACCTGAACAGTATTATCTACCTTCACAGAAAAGAGGGCTTCAGAATGTTCTTCAACTTCTATTGATTTATCTGGTCAAACTGAACAATGAACAATTGGTGCTGATGACTAGCTAGAGATGAAATATCAGAAATTTGGTAAAAATTTTTGGCTCCTTCACTTTCTAATGACAATCACAAGAATATAATCAAATTCATTTCAAAAATATATTCCATCTTCAAATAATACTACATCCAACAATAAGGAGGACAAAGAATTGGTTGAGTGGGCACTGAGGCATTACGCTTGCTTTGATCCCTCCGATTGGAACGAGGAATACATGATGAGTCTTCTCGAGGGGCCCGAGGGTTGCAAGTTCCCCGCTCTCAAGCAAAATCTTCTTCGATAAAGAAAGATAACTTTCAATAGCTACCGTAGCGGATTCTGGTTTTTTTTGTTTGGCTTCTCGCCTCCCAGTGGCCTAGAGAATAAACCCATCAAAAGGGGCTTTGGGATTTTGATCTTGTGACACCTGAAGGCCACCGTTAATAACATAGGCAAGATATTCGACACCTACCTACCTAAACGATTGCATGTTAAATTATGGCATGAGTTTCGTAGTTTATTTGACATGAAATGATTGCATGTTAAATTAAGGCGTGGGTTTCGTAGTTTATTTGACGCGTAAAGAATTACATGCGCCATGGGCTTTTATGAGCCATTATAAGCCCCATATTCCATTAATAAACTGGATGAGTCCTTAGAGATAATGTTTTTAAAGGTATAGGATTTCATTATTAGAAAAAAAAATAAAAAAAAAAGAAAAAGAAAAAACAAAACATTTAGTTATAAATAATTATTATATTGAATTTCAATAATTTAAATTAAATGATTTCAATACGTTCTGCCTGAGAATCGCCATATTTGCTAAGAGGGAAGAAGGAGAAACAACTTAATAATCTTTATTTAATTAAATGAAAATAAATTTAACAATAGAAGAGATAGTGATGTAAGGATTGTGTCTAGATCCATGGTTTTCGGCTCGGAAACTGTTTGGTGAGAGCTCGGAACTGGTCTCGATCAAACTGGCAAAGGACTGGAACTGGCTTTTTTGGACACTAAGGTAAAATGGTATCTGAATATATAAAAGAGATAGGCGAATGGGCGAGGTCGAAATGATATCTAGATCTATTAGGGTGTTGCAGTTAATCAAACTCGTGACCTGCATCGTGGTATTTATAATTTTCACCACTCCGCTATTCGATAGATGCTGCGTTGGTCAATATGGGGGAGGAGTAGTGCTTCTAGTGATGGCGACTCAGACATAGAAAGCTTCGCAGAAGTGGAACCATGGGCATCTTTTATGGTCAAGTCCTGCACACTTGCAATAATGGAATGAAGCGTAACCCATTGGTAAGAGCGTAGAGTAATTCGATGGTGTTTTGCAGATCATGGTGACAAGTTTAGCATGTCCTTCGGTCGTGTTGCCCAAAATCCCTCTTTTAACTCGCCTGGTAGGATTTAACTTCAGAATTGGAGCGTGCAGGAGCCATGAAAATTCCCTCATGTTTTTGGCCTGGTCTCTACCATTGCACCATTTGCCACTAAATGCATGAAATGACCCAATTACACGAGCAAGATGGCCCATGAGGTGAGTTATCAATCGTGTCTTGGGTGTATGAAACACCATCCTCTTGACCAACTGACCATGACTTGTTGTTTACAAGTTTATTTTTTTTTTAAACGTATGTATTGCAAAAAAAAATGATTCTTAAAACATAAGTTGCTATTACTAATCCATTGTGTAAAAAAAAAAAAAAAACAGCAACAACAATTATTACAAATATAAATAGAATGAGTCAGGCAACCAACTGATGTTTCAGATATTGGTTTTAATCAGGAAATTCAGCCTCCTAAAATGCTGAAAAATAGACGAGGTGATAATGCGTTGTATACTGTAAAAAAAAATAGGGAATTTGTAGCATGCAAGATTTTCAGTAGATTTGTTTGGCTTGAAAAAGTGGGTTTGGACAGGTAGTAATAGTCAATAATTGGTTAATTTATTGATGGCTTTAGTGTTCATTTTCTTGGAGAAATATTTGCAGTTAGCAGATATTCGGATGAACATGCTGACAACTCAGATATGAGACTTATGAAAACCTCAATAAAAGCTTTATAATGGTAAACATTGTGCAGAAATCTAGGTTGAGGAGTAGAGTCTGGGGAATGCAGGTAATAAATCAAGACAATAATTGAACAATTAAGAAAACGAGAGACTTATTTAAAGAAGAAATACAACATATAAGCGCACTGTGAATGAGTGTTGTAAGTTTGAATTTACAAATGCTTGAAAATGCCAAATTTTGTAATGTGAAAGTATCGACTGCTTTAATCCATTTTTCCATAGGTCTAGTTGTTTTTTTCCAATGCTCACTTTTTCTTACAAATAGGATTCTGATAGGTGAAAAATGGCTGCTGAATTTTTCTCTATAAAAAATTCAATAGGTTGCGACTTTTATTGAGTTGAATACCAAAATTTGTGACCATAACAAAACCACAAGAAGTGAAGTGAAGTGATATAAAAAAAACAAAACAAAAAAGTTGTGGTTGTGGTGGAGCCAATGTTAGAAAGTAATGATGGTTAGGGCATGTAAGAATGAAAATTGAAGATTGGAAGGCTGTGGAGGTGAAACAAGAATGCAAGATAAACACATGACAGCTTAGTTATGAGGTACAATTGCTTTGTTTAAAATGAAAACTAGAATGAAAAGCTGAAAAGAATCTGTGGAGCATCAACTTGACCGATTTTTAAAAGAAAAATATCAATTAGCTACAAATATATGTGCAGACACTTTTACATTATTAGTTGCTCATCATTAACTTATTGTGCAATCACCTCTACCTGCATGCTTAAACACTCTGGGTTTTCTATTCTTGAATGCGAATTTTTGCATTACTGTAAAATCTATATATATATAAATATATATATAATAATATATATATATATATATATAATATATAATATATATATATTTATATATATATAATAATATAATATATAAATATATTATGTTATTATTAAAAACAGAATGTTTAAACATTTAGAATTATATTGTTCAAATCTTTTTTATTGTGCTTATTTAACAATAATAGGGTAAATTGCATTATTAAATTGTTATGGCAAAAGCTATAACAGAGATTGCACATGATATTGTCTTATATAGTTTCAAAATCTTAGTTGCATAGTCCATAGACCCTGATATAGGCCCAAAACACAGATTGGTCTTAACCTTCTGCAAAACTATCCAATGCTTCTTTATACAATATATTCCACAAAACGTGCCTTAGTCCTGAAAAACATTTAAATAAGCAATAATCATAGGGGGTGGTAGCATCCCCAAACCTGTACTTGTTGATTTAGCTTCCGAACTCATGGGTACCATTTCCTTATAAATTAATACATCCTTCTATACATCCACTCCTTACGAGTTCACATAAGCCCTTTGGTTCGAAGTTATTAACTAATCAACATTATTTAATTTGAGTGTCAATTTCTGGATAAGGTTGTATTGAGCATCCTCAACTGCCAATTGATATTTTAAGTCCACCAAAACCCTTTGAATTTTGCAATCTATGATGTTATATGACTTTCAATTTCATGTATTTTTGCAATAAGTTTAATAAGGCAATCCTGTTGCAGTGGATGTGTTCTTCGTTACTTCTTAATAATCTGTATTTCTTATCAATTTCTCGAATCCATATGTTGCCCTGTAGAAATAACAACCTCAACAAGTAAAATATACACTGTCAAATAGTAACTCCCGCATTCCTTATGCCCTGTGAGCACTAAAATTAGGAAAACACAAAAATGGTTCATTTGGACTCTTCTAATGTGAAAGTTAATAGAGCTAGGAAGAAATTAAAATTTGCATGAGGGGAGGTGTTTCTTATTATATTATATGTCATGAAGAGGAAAGATATAACAAAGGATAATATTGTACCTCTAAACTCTTTGACCAAGCATTCAAGGAATCTTAAATTTCATGAGCAGGAAATGGCCGAGTTGGTGTGCAAGACACAATTATCTACATAAGCAACACATAAATTAAAAACAAAAGTGGTACTCTGAGTTGAGTAATTCTAGTGATTTTGATTTAATGCATGGTAGTTGGAGAGATGAAAACAGTATCCCTGATCTAGTGGATTGGACTCTTTAGAGGTCATAGCTGGATCCAAATACCACAATAATACCTATGAGCTAGTAAATTTGTAGAACTCATATTAAAACTAGTACAAGTAGTCATAACTGATATTGTGGAAAAATAAAAAGCAAGAAAAGGTCATGAAGCTACATATTTTCTATTGTAAACAAAAGCATTGGAACTCGATTCAAGACATAGACTTTAGGTCAGAGAAAGGAAATTTATGAGTAACACTTATCACTTTGACATGACATTTGCAGTAACTTTTCAAGGAATGATTGTTGGGACAACATTCAGACCTAATTTAGCAATTTTTATAATTGATGAATACAGCTTGAGCATAGGTTCCATGAGCATAAATACAACCTATAGGGCCAAGTTATTGAAAGATTACTACCATTTAAACATAGAGCAATGGTCAGTGTATTATTGTTAAAGGAAATGTTGAGTACAAAATATGTGCCCAAATGTTGTTGCATACCATACTTTGATCTAGGTATTTCAAACAATTTATATATAAAAGAGCACAACAAATAACATTACTGTTTAAAGGAATGAATTGATATTTGTCTTTGCTAATGACTATCCATATGATGCATTTTGTTACCAAGTAAGACAATAACCTAGCTAGTTGTTACTGGAGCAAACACATACAGATCAATGAATGTTTGAGACATAATGATATATGCTCGTAAGATCAAATATCAAGTGTCAGTTAGCAATATAAAGTCATAAGTTTTATGCACAAACAATACACAAAAGAATGATTACATTTTGATATGAAAGCTAATGACATGAATATATTATGGCAAAGTATGTTATACTTTAGATGGCATGTATGAAATATACATAAGCTATTTGTTTTTGAATATATTAATGCACATTTTATAAATGCATGGACAAGTGTTTATGATTGCAAATAAAATCCATTACCAAAATGACCACGTGATGACAGAAACTTTAGAACAATTAAGGCTCAAAGAGATTCCATGATAGGGTATTAACCCTGATTCTACTGGGAGGGGTGGAGGTGTTGCCCACTGTTTATCCTCCGAACCCTAGAGTCATGGAAGGACTGTGTGAGTCACGCAACCCTAGATGTGCGATGATGATTGTTGGATTCCTACTAGGGATCAGGCTGGTATAGCCAACATTGTCATTCTTGGAGTTGATAAATGGTTATGTCAGTATAACTAACGCCACGACATACTCTAGTAGAGGACGGATAGGATGGGAGCGGAAGAGATTAGGAAGGATAGGATGATGTTGTGATAGCCTGGGGAGCCCAATGAAGTAAAACATGATCATTAAAGTTATAAACCTAAAAGTATTCAAAACACCAATTTTATAGTGTCCTCACATTAAGTAAGAATTTAACCTCAATACACAATCCAAACAAGAGTGTACTAATCACTGTTATAAGTATTGATATACGATAAAAACTCTAATTTCGGGACAAAATTTTCTGAAGGAGGGATGCATGTAATGACCCATCATTAATATAGAGAACACAAGAATATTAGAATGCATAAGATGCATGCATATGCTAGTTACCTATGCATGTATCGCATGCACCGCACTAGTAACTATATTCTAAATTAACTAAAATATTAAATATCCTGACACTCCTTCAAATAGAAAAGTTGCATTTACCCATCAACACACATATTACTTAATGCATTATGATTAATGAGCAATTACCAATGATATTAAGTTAAAAAGTATAAAGTAAACGGGTTATAAAAGAAATAGATGTAAAAAATAAGTGAATTCTTAAAAAAAGTTATATAATTATCTATCCTAGAATTTTAATAAAGTATGTCAATGAATTATTAACAGGATGAATTAAATCAAAATAAAGTTCCTATGTATGAACTTAGGACATTTTAGTTAAACAAATAAAATCTTTAATCAAAACAAAATTAGACATGTCAATATATCCTTAAAAGAAAGATAAGGCTCACGACATTGAGGAGGTGTCGCTGAGAAAGGAAGCAGTGGGCTCACTAGTGGAGAGAGCGACCACCGCTAAGGAATAGTACATAAGGAGAGGACGAAGCTGAAGACGAGAAAAAGGAGAGGAAGATTTATACACAGTGTTTATTATCAGGAACAATTGAGCGTTACTTTTTTTGAAGTTTCTGGGCATAGGGAATAGTCGGCTTCTGCTAAGAAGCTTATTGGATTGAGCAGCCAGGTTTTGCTCAGTTTAGTTGGGTGCTTTCGGTCTTTCAGTAACGAAAACGAACTAGAGAAGTTCTGAAGCATCTTCATCGCAACATCTGCAGCATACCAAGTAAGTACTTCTCATCAAATCAATTAATACAGTTTCAAACTCCTTTACAATCTTTACAACTTCAGTTAATCTTTACAGTTTCAGTGATGGCTCTTTAAATTAGTCCGGTGGCTCTTTAAATTAGTACGGTCACTACAGAAAATATATTCTTAATGGTATATTTAATTTTGAATAATTTTTTTCCATAACTAAAAACATTTGATTTAATTAAACAATTTTTTAATTATTTATATATATAAAACTTTTAAAAATTAAAAATTAAAATAACACAGTTGAAAAATAAAATGTAAAATTAGCACAAGAAACCATTACTCTAAGAAGTTCACACTGTAATTATATATTATGATATAACCCTGCAATTTAATCAACTACATGAATATAATGCAACCATGCAATTTAATCAACTATTCAACTTATTTGGCTGTCTAGTAAGAAAAGCCTTGTCCATGAGACATTTTTGAGTTTTTGACTCTGCCTGCAGAACTTTCGGAGGTTTTTTGGTTGCTATTTAACAGTGCCTATTACTGCAAAAGAAATGTAATGATGACTCCAACGATTCTCACATACCACAGGATGATATAAAGGCTTTCAGCGTTGTCAGCCTATCCTCTAACTTAATGCTCAAGAAAGCCCCTGTTGTGTAAGCTGGCCACTGCATCTGCTAAGCACTGGTTCATAGGCGTAAACGAAAGGCCCAGATCCTTCAACTTTTCATTGGAGAACTTGTATGGTTGCTTCCTTGGATTTTTCTCGTCTGAGCACCTGCGCGCATGAAGTTGCAAGCTTCATTTATCTTCATGTTTCTAAATATAACATAGTTTGACAGAACCCAAAATGAAATATGTTTTATATGAGAATTGAGCGTGTGTACGTACTTGGTAGGGTGAGAACAGCGAGGGCACTCTCTGGCCAACATGTGGACCAGGTCTGCTCGATGGAGGTTGCATTCTGCGCACAGATATCTTTGCCCTCTGGCTAAGGGCGTTTCATAAACTAAAATGTGAGCCTTTGCCACGTCCCTCACGTCTACATATAGCTGTGTTAAGTTTGCATACGTCTTAGCAGATCCTGAGCATTATCAAGATTTATGAATATCAATTAAATCATTAAAACCCATCTGTGCATATTATGAACGAACTGACTATAACATATACATGAATTTTAAGCAATACCCACCTGACAAGTATTTCATAATATGAGCAGTGCTGGGGTTCATGGCGTTCTGCAACAATGGACCTAAAACCAGGCCTGGATTAATCACCACCAGCTCTAAATTCCTTCTCATGGCAATCTCCCATGCGGATTTCTCTGCCAATGTTTTTGCATAGCAGTACCAATTCTGTAATGCATGAGAGAGGCCAATTAGTAAACCGATTCAGCCTCTATCTGTAATAATTGATAAAAGAACTGCTGTTAATTAATACCTTGGTCTGCATGCAGTAGTCCAAATCGCTCCAGCAGTCATCATTGACTATAGCAAGTGGTTCTCGGTGAGGATCCATGTAAACTGCACCGATAGAAGACGTAAAGACAACGCGCTTTACCCCTGTTTCTGCGCAAGCCTCCATCACATTCCTCGTCCCTTCCCTCGCAGGCTCTATAACTTTCTCCTGCTTTCATTAATTATAAAACAATGATTAGCAAGATCTAATGGTATTAGAATCGTTTCAGCTGAAACCAAGTGCACGGAATTGGAATTATGACGAGAATCGAAAGAATCGACGAAGTAATTACAGGGTCGTCGTTGATAACGGCAGCCATGTGAAAGACACCATGGCAACCTCGAATAACTGTAAGCAAGCTCTGGTAATCAAGAATGTCAGCTTTGACAAGCTGAAGCCTCTCCTTTGCTCCTTCCAACTCTCTCAAATGTTCATATTTCCACCCATCATCTACACTCATGTCAAATCTCTTCAGAAACTCTAATTCCAGATATGATGCAAGAGAAGAAACTCTAATTCCAGATATGATGCAAGAGAAGAAACTCTAATGCCAGATATGATGCAAGAGAATATATCTACATGCATGTTCCATGCAAAAACAAATAATATAATTAAATCATGGGGTGTGGTAGGAAAACTGGTAATTAGTGGATATACCAGCTGGGTTGGTGCGAACTGCTCCTCTGACAATATAGCCCTTAGTGAGGAGAAACTTGATAAGCCACGATGCGATGAAACCCCCTGCCCCAGTCACGCAAACTATTTCATCTCCCTTCTCGTTCTCAATCGGCTTCATTTCCTCTGATATCATGGTTTGTGTCAGAAACTGAAGTCCGAAACTCAGAGATGAATAAGATAAGTAGCACAATGAATCGTGGAAATGAAATGGAGATGTACCCTTTTTAACGCTTCCTGGCTACGCGAGAGAATTTCGGTGGGCCACATCTACGAAGGAATACCCATGAAATTTCAGCCGTCCGTGGAAGGGCAGAGGAGAGAAAATTTCGGTGGAATAATCGTCACTCACTTCATTGCCATTGGCAGGTTTTGTTAATTTTCGAATCTTTGCTCCGATTTCTTCGCGGTCATACAACGGATTTTCTCGCTCTGTCACGACTGTGTCGACACTCGAGACTCGACATCTTGAAAAGTGTCCGCAAGAAACCTGCTCGTGATCATGCGCCATTGGTTCGTAAGCTGTAGTTTGCCTCGAATACATGCGTAGACAAATTATGACGCGCCCAAATGCTAGAAAATACGCGAATATACTTCAACGGGGTTCTTAAGATGTTTTTGGGTTGATTTAGTTGGCGAATATACTTGGCAAATTCATGAGAGCATTTGTCAGGCAGTACTCTAATGACGTAAGTCGTGAATCGACGGGGTTCTTAAGATTTTTTTGGGTTGATTTAGTTGGGGAATATACTTGGCAAATTCATGAGAGCATTTGTCAGGCAGTACTGTAATGACGTGACTCGTGAATCGCCGGGGTTCTTAAGATTTTTTTGGGTTGATTTAGTTGGAAATTTGATAAGGAAATTAAGAAAATTAGCCTCAGTTCAACACTATTATGTTTTTTTTTCCTTTAAAATTATGGAAATTTCGATTATATTTTAAAATAATTAGGGAGGGATTTTTGTATTAAAAATTGTTAAACTTCGTAATTTTAGGTGCTTTGGAAGTTTTTAATGGGGTTGAATTTATTTCCACTATCAAAAATATGATTCAAATACTACCTCTACTAGATTTAAAAAAAAAAAATTGCCGAGATTCTAACCACTTTTGATAGTCCAAACAACTCCTCAACATCGTTGTACAACTCTCAAAAATTATAATTTGAACATATTAATCTTTATATAATTTAATCACTTACAAATTTCCCAAACATTAAATTTTTTTTTTTTCAAAAAATTAATTTAATTTTTATATTTCAAAAATTATTTAATAACAAAAAATATTCTATAAAACAATTTCAAATAAATTATAGAAAACAAAAAAGTTAATGATTTTTTTTTTTTTTTTTTTTTTTTTTTTTTTTTTTTTTTTTTTAATTATTTGATGACAAAAATATTCCTATATAAACAATTTCAAATAAATTTAATACCCACAAAAGAAGTCAATGATTTTTGTTGATTGAAATTTCAACTAATAATTTGTAAAATAAAAATAAAAATTAATGATTCTGTTAATTGAGATTTCAAGATAAGCACAACATTATTCAACGCCCAATATTTTAAAAATGAGTAAAAATAAAACACAAATTTGTAACCAATTTTAAAAAGAAACTCATTATAAAAAAATCACTTAATGTGTAGCAGTCAGCGTCAAATTTATACCCTACATACGTTCTGAAAGTGAGAGCACTTACTATTTAGTCACTAATACGGTTCTGAAAGAGAGAACAATTATTATTTAGCCACTAATCGTTATACTTATTTTTAGTTGACTATTCATTGATGGATAGATTTTTGGTTTTTTAAAAGATTTATTTTTAATAATATTAATTTCAAAATAATATACCACTTATCAAAAGAGATATACTTTGAGTTGTTTAAATATTTATTTTGAAGAGATATACTTTGAGTTGTTTAAATATTTATTTTGAATATTATTAATTTTAAAAGTGATATAAATGATATTAAAAGATGATGTTATTAGGATTTTTTTTTTTTTTGATTTTTGGAAGAAATTATATTGACCAATTATAATGATGAATCAGGTAAATTGGTTCAAAACGCGTTGATCTAATTTAATTATTATTATTGAGTGAGAAATTATTATATTTATTATTAATTGAATTTTTATTATAAATTTTGTTCGTTTATAAAAAAATTATCATTAAAATATTGTAAATATTATTGATATTGATCATCATGTAAAATTGGTTCAAAACACATTGATCTAATTTAATTATTATTAATGAGTGAGAAATTATTATATTTATTATTAATTGATTATTTTATTATAATTTTTTGGTTTATAAAAAAATTATCATAAAAAATATTGTAAATATATTGATAATGATTATATTGAATAGTAGTAAATATAAATATTTTTTGAATAATATTTATATTATTTTTACACATTAAAATAAAATGTTTTAGTTAAAGTTGTTTTTTTTAAGATAAAGAAACAAGTTATAATTCAAAATTCAGTAACAAAAAATTAATTACAATTATAATTGTACATATTTCAGACAAAGACATACATTTTTAAAAGAAGGAAGCATAGTCATACTAAGAAGTTGCTGCTCAAAAACTTTGATCTCAAATTTCATTGCTTGTATCATTATACAAATGAAATAAAATGGTTTTAAAAATGAGATACATAGATAATTTTGTCTAAAGCAAACTCTTTTAAATTTTTTAGAAAAAATCTAAAAAAGCATTATTTTTTAACCATAATCTGACAGCAAGAAGCTTATAATGAAAGAAAAAATCTAATTTAAAAATACCACATGAAAAAATTATAATATATATATAAATTTTAAATAACTTTGTTGAAAACAAAAAAGTTAATGCTTTTGTTTGTTGAGATTTTAAGATAGGTAGTATACTATCCAACACCCATAATACTAAGACTTTAAGATGACACTTTAAGATAAACATAGACTCATTCATAGTGGATCTTTGAATTTATTACAAAATTCTTATTGTGTCTTTAGTCACACCATGGGATCCTATATTGTACACACTTAATCATAGATCATGAACATTGAAGCCTAAAGCTTAAAGGTTGGCACTCGCATGACATGTCCACGCTCATGGACCATTAGTATTCTATATAAAACACTAATCGACTTTCCTTCTCTATGTACTTGACACATTTATTTTTTGTTTGATTTTGACAGTTTTATGTAGTTTCTTTAGTGTTGGCACATTGGTAATAGATCTCAGTTTTTATAAAATGGGTCTATTTGTTAGTTTGATTAGAAAACAAATATATTTTTCAGTTGGATATGGAAATCTCATTTGTGTGGTTACTAAGGCTATGATGTTAATACATTCAAACTTACATCTAAATGCAACTGGATGTGTGCCTTTTAGGTGTTAGCCTCCTCAGAAGATTATGATTTTCTTCAAAATCCATATCTACATATTATTGAGTCGAGAGGCTCATTCTACAACCCAATATGATATGAGGCTCATTCTATAGCCTAGTATGATATGTAAGGATGTTCGTTCATCTTCAAAGTTGAAGTTTTTCTCATGTCGGCCAAAATAAAACATTTAAAAAATCTAAAAATTAAAAAAAAGTTAATAATTATACAAAACATTTAAATAATATTCGCTCCTTAAAAAACTACATGTGAAGAAATCGGATCCCTCTTGGCTCATGTTAGATTTGTACATAAAATGGATCTATGTTGGTTAGTTCTTTAAATACTAGAATCCTCCCAAATTCTTAATTAAAAGTGGCTTCGATCTTGTGTTATTTTTTATAAGATCATCCTTAAATCCAACTCATCAAATTGTAAGGTAAGATTTATTTCCTCTTCAAAATACATTATATGTAATGGGTTTGACTACGTTAATTGAAATATTTTAGAGAATGGTTTAGCATATTGTGTACAACATTTGAATTTTATGGTCAAGCTAGAATGAATTTGTTTGGCCTTTTTAAATTAATATAAAACATACACATTTATGATATTACTTGGTTGAAACTTATTTTATAGTCAAGCCAGAACTAAAAACATGCGACCTATATTAATAGAAAATATTTTTACATTCACAATAAAAAAACACATTATACCTAATATTTAAAAAATAAATAAAAATAAAAACAAATTTAAGAAAAAAATTAAAAAAAAAAAGCCATGATAAAAAAATTACTTAATAAATAATAATGCCCCTCAAATTTATACCCTACATATATGGTTCCAAAGAGAGAGCGCAATTATTATTTAGTGGATTGTTACACTTATATTTAGTTAAATATTCATTTATGGATAGATTTTGTGCTTTTCAAAAGATTTATTTTCAATAATATTAATTTCAAAATAATATACAAGGTATCAAAAGAGATATATTTTGAGTTTTTCAAATATTGATCTAAAATACTCTTAATTTTAAAAGTGATATAAATAATACTAAAGGATGTAGTTGTTATTATTGAGTGAGAGATTATTATATTTAGTATTAATTGACAACTTGAATTATAAAAATTATTAGTTTTAAATTTTTTTATCATTAATAGTATTAATTTTACTGTAAA
>APFE030845893.1:73497-92631 GCA_000404065.3 Pinus taeda
TATATATATATATATATATCATTGCAGTATGAAACTGTTTTTTCTCTGAAAATCATAGAAATCATGGCAATATTTTGATAAATTATGGTAGGGATTTTTGTAAATCTAGGTTATAGTTGTTAAACTTCAAGATTTCGAGTGCCAAGGGGTTTTTCATGATGTTGAACCGATTTCCACCATCAAAAATGTGATTTAAAGATTGTTTCTACAATGTTTGTTGAGTTTTTTTTGTCAGATCACTTTTGACCATCCAGGCAAATCCTCCAACTATAAAATTCAACTAAAAAATGTTCTAAAAACAATTTTCTAATAATAAATCTGAGAAGAAACTATGAAACTTATAATGAAGTAAAAATTGAGAATATTGAACACAAATAGAAGTCTATGTTCAAATTTGGTAAAAAAAACATATGGCTAAACAAGACCTATGATATCTACCAAACATGTCACTTTACCAAAATAGAATCCGAGTGGAGAAGATCATCGAAAAATTTCCAGTCCTTCAAACTAATCCCATGTGACAAAAACGACCCATATATCAACTCATTCCAGTATTTAAGCCGATGGGATTTTTATGGTGAGATTCTTCCTCATGACATTGTAGCATTGTCGACCTTCAAGGAATATACCATTTCGAAGGTGCGACGGGTTTTGACGTCTAATAGGATGAGCTCTTTGGTGCTTGGCCCTTGCCACATTTCTATCCATATAACATGATGCTTGCCACTTGTCACTTCCATATGTGGTTGTTGTTATAATAATTAAACCTTCTTTTAATGGTTTTGTAGGAAGTTCACCCTATGCCATGTAGCTTATCACTTTTAAACACTTCTCCTTTATCAAAACCAACCTTTATCTGCCATGTGTCCCTTTGAGGAGAGATAAATAATATCGTCCTTCGTTGGATTTGCCGTGAATTTCTTTGGTAACCTGTAATTGGCCCTCCCCGACACTTTAACACTAGTAGCTTTGGCAATATCGCATATCAAAATGGTTGTTATTTTCCTTCATTAAAAGATTTAAGCCCAAGGTTCTTTGAGTCTTAATAACCGAATTCCAACTTAATATCAAAGCTGCTCTATTGGAAGATTTGAAATGGAAAATGTTTCAAAACATCGATATGCAATCGATGATTGTGATTGCCCTTAGCTCTCAACCTCACATCTTTCCTTCACCATGGGCCATCCCCCATATTAGATCCCCTTAATCGGAGGATTTCAATCCAAGATTTTACGTTCATCCAAAAACATGCCTCAACCTCTGAATGTTGATCTCAAGTTTATTAAGTCATTCACTGCCACGTGGCACCTTGTAAATGGTGACACATGTCACCCTGTTTCCCCCCTTTGGGGCTTAGGAAATGCATAAATTGGCTGTGATGTGTCCACCATCCCGCCATGCCATGTTGATGTGATATGTGATGTGATTTATCATAACCAATCTATTTCCACCACACACCCTTATGAGAACCAATCATATTGTGCCACACGTCCATTTGGAAGAGAGAGAAAAGGCACATCCATGTTTGGTTTTGCAATGAAAATACTTCGTTATTTTGTTTCAATGTTTTCCTCGCGGTTTAACATTTTCGGTACTTTTACATCGCAAATTTGCAATATCACAAAATTTGAAAGTAACCACCTTTATAATTCGCCAATTCTGATATGCGATATGGACCCATGACTACAAGAAGGGAAATCAAATATCAGATCCATTGTCATATCAAAAATTTTGAAATACCACATATGTTAAATCATTGATATGGCTTAATTCTCTTATTTCCAATTTGGTTTCTGACCCGATATAGTAATCAGAAATAATTTAATGGAATAATGAATCTTCTAGATTTATATCAAAGTTATAACATCGCAATAATTTTTTTAGAAATTTTTGATACATATAACATTGGTCCTATAATATAATAACCAAATATCTAAACTCTGAAACTCCAAATTGTGCTATGGACCTCCAACCACCAATATTCTTTGACAATATCGCATATCACAACAGACGCTAATTTCCTTTATTAAATGCTTTAAGCCCAAAGTTCTTTGAGTCTTAATAATGTGCACCAACCCAATATCTAAGCCCCTCTATCACAAATTTTGAAATGGCACATGTTGCAAAATGCCAATATGCGATCGGTGATTGTGATCGCCCTTGGTACTCAGCCTCATGTATTTCCTTATTTGTGACTGTGGATCAACCACCATATCGGAGCCCCTTAATAGAGGGATTTCACTCCAAGACTTTAATTTCATGCAACAACATGCCTCAACCTTCGAACATCGATATTCAGTCTATTACATGATTCACTGCCACGTGGCACCTTCTAATTGGTGAAATGTGTCACCCTATTTTTCCCCCCTTCGGGCCTTGAAAATGCTGAAACTGCCAACCACATGTTCATAGTCCTACCACACCATGCTAACTTCATATTCCATGCGGCTTTATCGGAACCATCTTTTTCCACCACGTGTCCCTTATCCAAACCAATCATATTGTGCTACATGTTCATTTTGAAGAGAGAGAAAATGCACGTCCATCTCTGATTCTGAAATGAAAATCCTTCATTATTTTGTTTCACCATTTTCCCAGTGGTTTAACATTCTCTGTACTTTTATAATGCAA
Organism: Pinus taeda; assembly: GCA_000404065.3. NCBI lineage: Eukaryota > Viridiplantae > Streptophyta > Pinopsida > Pinales > Pinaceae > Pinus > Pinus taeda. Next base: position 76,129 of record APFE030845893.1, read on the forward strand.
CTTCGCAATATCACAAAATGTGAAAGTTGTCACCCCTCTAATTCGCTGATTTCCGATATGTACCTCGGACTACATGCAGGGAAATTGGAATATCACATCCACTATCATATAGAAAATTTTGAAATGCCACATATGTTAAATGGACGATATGGCTTAATATTATGATTGTTGATTTGGTTATGGACCTCATATAGTAATAATTTAATGGAATAGTGAATCTGCTAGAGTTATATCGGATTTATAACATCACAACAATTCTTTGAGAAATGTCTGATACATATAACATTGGTCCTATATAATAATAAGAAAATATCTAAACTTCGAAACTTCGAACAATGCTATGGACCTCCAACCACCAATATGCATACCCGATTGTTTTATCATATCAAACTTGAATGTAAAATCGCATCCGCCCCTCATCACAACTTTTGGAATACGAGCTCTGAGAAGATCCACTATATATGCATGTATCTTGCTTTCACTGTATATTGTATTCATTAATTAAGCTTGATTAACTGACTATGTGCGTTTAATGTGATTTTATTCTCCCTCATATGAACATCGTATGTTTTATGCCCTTGTGCAGAACCACATTAATAAGATGAATTGAACTTTTGCTTTCTGATATTTCCAAAATATTTATTACGATGTCAAGGCTTCAATACACAAAAAATTTGATATATGTTTAATCAATATGCCACATTGTTTAATGATTCCAGCTTAAAACCTATACATGCATCTTGGTCTCGGTGGCTATTCTATTCATTAATCTAATTAATGGACTGACTATCTCCATTTATTTTCAATTTGTTCTCGCTCGCACAAAATTGATATGTATTATGCCCTGCACACTTTATGATATGTTTTTATTCAAACAAGCCACATTGATATGTTGGATTGGACTTTCTTCTTCCAAGACTTCCAAAAGGATTCTTCTTGTGTCAAAGTTTCAAAGCCCAGAAACTCCCGTATATACTTAATCAATATGTCACATTTTCCTTTAGTTAAGATTTCAATTCTATACACACATCTTGGCATTGAGGCTTCTTCTATTCAGTAATATAATTAAGGACCCTACTATGTGAATTTATTCTCACTTTAATTTCGCTCAGACGAGCATCTCTCTCATTGTCTCTATAGGTTTTAGCCCCATACAAAAATTACCTACATACGAATTCTAAAACACAGAAACTGAACAATGTGAGAGTATAACATACAAAACACATATACACAGAGATTTTCCCCTGGATCCCAAAACCAGGACTACTAGCTTGATTTTTCATTATTTTCCTTTCATTGTTACAATACATATTTATACATCCCAAAGCATCCAATACCATGGACCAAAAACCATCTCATCCAAAACCATGGATCGAAAACCATCGCGTCCAAAACCATGTGTGAAAATCATGAACAAAACCATAGGTAGGTTTGACCAACCTAATATAGGGTCCAAAAACAGAATTTTGCAAGGCACTTCCTGAGACCCCATATAGTGGGGTTACCTACACCCCTCAAACCCTTGTGACCTCGCCACTATGCAATCGTCGCAACGAAGGGGGGCTTTCGCCCCCCTTCTAACCCCCTAGTTAACTACATCGGCTGGTCATGGAAAGAATACAGCATAACCCAACATTTTCCCACTTGTTGTTTTCTTTCCACAGGAGAGATTAATCATTTATCCAACCCTACCATGCCCATTATTTCTCTACACCAAGAGAACTTCTGAGAGCTCACAGATTTTGTCAATACATCTGCAGTATTCTTCAAAGTGTCCACATTTACCAACCAAACCTTTTTGTCTTCTATCGTATCCCTCACAAAGTGATACTGAACATCAATGTGCTTTTTCTTTGATTGATATGCAAGGTTCTTTGCAAAAAAAATTGCACTGTGGCTATCATAGTGTATCCTTATAGCTCCCTGTACTAGCCCCATACTTGAACACAATCTTTGCAACCAAACTACTTCCTTGCTTGCATGAGTGGCTGCAATGTATTCTTCCTATGTAGTTATTAGTGCCACTACAAATTGTTTCTTACTCATCCAACTAATTACATCTCCAAATAGGTTAAACACACACCCACTTATAGATCTTCTATGTTCCAGATATCCAACCCAGTCTGTATCAACAAAGCCATGAATATCCAACACTCTATCCAATCTTGGTCTTCCTTGTAGCACAAACCATAATCATTAGTGCCACATAAATAGCTGAAAACCCACTTCACTATTGTCTAATGCTCCTTCCCTCGTTTTGACATAAACCTGCTCAATACTCCCACTGGATGTGCAATGTCTAGTCTAGTACAAACCATTGAATACATCAAGTTGCCGACTGCACTAGCATATGGAACACGGGACATGTCCAATTCCTCTTCTTGTGTCTTGGGACACTATTCAATAGATAACCTCACACCTACAGGAATAGAAACCTTCACTGGTTTACTATCCTGCATATTAAACCTTAGTAGTATTGTCTCAACATACTTCTTCTGGTTTAACTAGAGCTTCCTCCTTGCTCGGTCTCTTCAATTTCCATGCCCAAAATATAGTTTGCAACACCAAGATCTTTCACGTCGATTTTGGAGGACAATTGGGTCTTCAAATCCTGGATAATTTCTTTGTCATTTCCAACTAGCAACATATCATCCACATACAAGACAAGATAAATAAAACGGTCACCAATTAATTTAAAATACACACAGTGATCTGCTTTTCTTCTGGTGAAGCCAAGTCCCTGTATAAATGTATCAAATTTTTTATACCACATCCTTGGTGATTTTTTTAACCCATACAGAAAATTCTTTAACTTGCATACCATTTCTTTCTTACCCTTCACCGCAAAACATTTAGGTTTCTTCATGTAGATCTCCTCTTCGAGATCCTCATGAGGAAATTCTATCTTCACATCCATCTGTTCTACCTCAAAATCAAAAGCAGCAACAATTAATAGAAGTAATCTAATAGAAGCTACCTTGGCAATAGGAGAAAACATATCATCAAAATCAATTCCCAGCACCTGGGAATAACCTTTTGCTACCAACTGAGCTTTGTATTTCTCCACCTTTCCTTCTGCATTTGTCTTCTTTTTGAACACCCATTTGCTTCTAGTGGGTTTCCTTCCAGCTGACAACTCCACCAGATCCCAAGCCTCATTTTTGTGCAAAGATGTCATTTCATCAACCATGGCCCCTTTCCATAGTTTTCCATCCTTTGGATCAACTGCTTCCTTCACAGTTCTGGGATCATCATTAATAATAGATAAAGAAAAATTTGAATAGAAAGTAGATGGACTATAGCTTTCTGGTTGCCTTCTTTCTTGAACTTATCTTCTCACACCTGGAGTTTGTGGCTCTTCATCTTCTGATTCTATTAGGAAACTAGCTCACAAAAAGATAGAAAAGATAGATGAACGCCTTAGAAATTAGCCTCTTCAAGGAGGAAACCTCCTTTACATTACACAAATGAACAATTCTTGGATGATACAAATGAGAAGACCTCCTTTCTATATATAGTAGTCTAAGGGGTCATAATATAATTAGAGGCGACATAACAATAATAATGTAAGGGCACAATAATAACAATAGTGGGCTTCTATGGGGCATAATAATAACAATATGGGGACTTCATGGGTACAAAAATATAATAAGGGGTTTTTACTAATAAAAATAATGGGTTACGCTAGTAGTATAGGGACCTGACATGCCCCTCTCCTTCAAAATGTTGTCCTCAATGCTTGAGTAGTTCTTTATGCTTCTGTATAAATTCTTGTCCTCCAATGTGGAATATTCAGCGGGTAAGTTCTTCCACTCGATGAGATACTCTGAAATTGATCTATTTTGTAGCTTTAAATTTCTCGGTTCTATGACTGGTTCAGGTTCCAATATGATTTTTCCTTTTCAAGTTCTCGCAATACTGTTTGAACTGGGACCTTCTCCAACTTTTGAATGAGTTCCCACTCCTTTGGGAATATGGATATATGTAAGGCCTGATGTCTGGAGGAACACTTCGTGGAATCAAATGAATAGCATGATCATGATCACGAATAGGTGGGAGGCCTTTGGGAGTCCGAAATACCTTGGAATGATTGTCCAAAACATTTTAGAGATTTGGAGAAGTACATGATTTCGATTTGGGATCCTCTAGTGAACATAATTATGCAATTACACCATGTTGTTCTTTATCTAGAAGCTTTGTCATGTTGTTAGAGTTGATTATATTTCCAGGTTCTCCTTTAATACCCCTTCAATTCAACTTCCTTTCCTTCCTAAAAAAATTTCAAGAAAAGTTCTTGAAAATTAAATGCTATCGTACCCAAAGATTGTAGCCATTAGACTCATAGTAAAACATCCACACCACCCATTGGAATGGAAATCATTGGGCTATTCAAGACATATTCTCCCATGGATAGCTTGATATTATGGCACTTTCTAGAGAAATTTATGGTTCGTCCATTTACAACCATCACTTGACACTTCGGTGCTAGATATAGGAAGCAATTCAATTCCTTGGCTATCTTACAATCAATAAAATTATGGGTACTACCCGAATCAATCAACACTCTTACCTTTTTCTTCTTTATATGTCATTCTATCTTGATAGTTTAAGGAGTGGTATTTTCTTCCAATGCATTACAAGATATGGTTAGAATTATTTCTTAAGACTCGATGTGATCTTTCAATTCTTGAACATTTTTCTTCTTGACATGTCCTTCTATATTGATAGTTTGAGGAGTGGTAATTTTGTCCAATGCATTACAAGATATGGTTGGATTCATTTCTTCTTTCTCGAAGTGATATTTCACTTCTTGAACCTTTTTCTTCTTGATATGTCCTTCTACCTTGAGAGCTTTAGGAGTGGTAATTCTTTCCAATGCTTTACAAGATATGGTCGGATTCATTTCTTCTTTCTATGGGGTTGGTTCTTGGTGTATATACTCCTCTTTTCACGCTTCTTGATCCTTTTCTTCCTCCTCTCCACAATCAATGTAAAGTAATTTCTTCTCAGCACACTTATGACCTTTAATGTATTTTTTATCACAATTGTGACAAAGCCCTTTTTCTCTTTTTTATTCCAGTTGTTGTGGTGTAACCCTTGTAGATTGTGGAAGGCTAGGAGAAGCAACACTTCCATCTTTATACTTGTGAGGGGTAGACTTCCTTGTTTCTATAATTTTGCTCTCCACTTTGTAACAAAGCCCTTTTTCTCTTTTTTCCTCCAATTATTTATGGTGTTGCTCTAAAGAAGGTATTGCTCTTTGTATCCTCATAATGTGCTATCATTTCCTTCGTGAAAATTGACCATGTAACAAGTTGTTTACTAGAGCAAAGCCCTTTATACCATAAAAATTGATCCAGTTTTAATTATGAAGATGCAATACATACCTTTTGTAACAGTGGTACACCATGTAGATCAAAATATTGCTCCATCTATAGTATCCAATTTACTGGATCCTTTCCATCAAACTTCCTCATATCGCCTTTTCTTGATTTCAGGAGATTGATATTGAAATGACTGTAACTCTGTACTTTCAGATCTCAAAGTTCTCAAATTGTCTCCTGCAGTAGCCCTATGAGTCCTCTTTCTAACCCCGCAAGTTTGATCAGAATTTGATTCTCCAAGAAAGAGTTATGCCCAATCTCCTAAGATGACCTCATTATATAATGTTTTAGTAGAGTGAACTTGTACAAAGTGCCACGTGTCACTGTTTCAACCTTTGGATTTGAAAACTATGCATAGAAAACTGCAGTCCATCCTCTTTCTGTAACTTCTTATGAAATTTCAATTTGTTGCTCAAAGAGAAAGCTATGACAATTTTCCAAAGGTCACCTATTTAGGATGTAATTTGGGAGTCTGCAAAAACCCTAACTGAGATCATATATCCAAAAATATAGCGAGACAAGATCTGAAGTTTAGAGTTGAGGTTTAGAGTAATTTCTTCTCAAATTCTTTTTTGTTTTAGCTTTTGAAAATTTGTAGCGAAAGAGTTATAGTGAAAATCCCACGATGACTTGTTTGTCCGTCCTCTTTCTGTAACTTCTTACGAAATTTCAATTTGTTGCTCAGAGAGAAAGTTATGACAATTTTCCAAAGGTCACCTATTTAGGATGTAATTTGGGAGTCTACAAAAACCCTAACTGAGATCATATATCCAAAAATATAGCGAGACAAGATTTGAAATTTAGATTTGAGGTTCAGACTGATTTCTTCTCAAATGATTTTTTGTTTTAGCTTTTGAAACTTTGTAGCGAAAGAGTTATAGCGAAAATCCCACGATGACTTGTTTTAGCTTAAATTCTGGAGCTTGCAAACTCTAACTTTCTTAGATCATATCTCCAAAAATATAGTGACACAAGATCTGGAATCCGGACCCAAGGTTCAGCACAATTTCGTCTCAAATGGTTTTTTTTTTTTTTAGCTTCTGAAACATGGCCGAAAAAAAGTTATAGAGAAAATTCCACAATCGCCTATTTGGAGCAGCGAAACCCTAGAATCCAAAGCTTCGATACCAAATGTTATGAAACCAACTCACAAAAAGATAGAAAAGATAGATGAATGCCTTAGAAATAAGCCTCTTTGAGGGGGAAACATCCTTTACATTACACAAATGAACAATTCTTAGATGCTACAAATGACAATACCTCCTTTCTATATATAGGAGTCTAAGTGGTCATAATACAATAAGAGTCGATGTAACAATAATAATGTAGGGGCACAATAATAACAATAATGGGCTTCTATGGGCCACAATAATAACAATATGGGGACTACAGGCGCATAACAATATAAAAAGGGTGTTGTACTAATAACAATGAGGGGTTACACTAGTAGTATAGGGACCTAATAGATCCTTCCTATGCTGTAGAATCTAATTCTTCCTCCTTAAGCTCAAACTCTATCTTCATAGGTTCCTTTGGTTGGAATTTATGTTTAATAACATCTTTCACTTCTCTGAACACCACATCTCGGCTATACACTACCTTCCTTGTTAGTGGGTTCAAACGTTATAACCCTTTAAACCATCCTTATACTCAATAAATATACACTTTTCAGATTTACTATCCAACTTGGTTCTTTTCTCCATTGGAACATGTACATCTGCATCACATCCAAATACCATCAGATGTGAAAGAGAGGGTTTCTTACTAGTCCATGCCTCTTGTGGAGTCTTATCCTCCAATGTTAATGAAGGTGATCTTTTGACTAGGTAACATGCTCTCACCACTGCCTTTGCCTAAAATTCCTATCCTAACTGGCACCACTGAACATGCTTCTTGCCCTTTCCATCAATGTCTTCTTCATTATTTCTACAACTCCATTTTTCTCAGGTGTGATGGAGTAGTCTTCTGTCGTGCTATACCATGCTTCTTATAGAATTCTTCAAATTCATTGTTGCAAAACTCTCCACCGTTATTTGTCCTCAATACCTTTATCTTCTTCTCTATCTGGTTTTCCACGAGAGCCTTAAATTCTTTAAACTTGTCAAAGACTTTAGATTTATTCTTAAGGAAATATATCCATGTATTCCTTGAGAATTCATCTATATATAATACATAATACACAAACTTACCCATTGATAGAACCTTCACAGGTCCAAACACATCACTGTGCACAAGTTCTAATATACGTTTCTCCCTCTTACCACCAAAGGGGAAACTCACCCAATTTTGTTTCACATATACACAATTTTCACAAAACTCAAAATCTAGAGAGCTATTACTCATACCTTCTACCATACTTTTACCATGAAGTATTTGAAGGCCCTTTTGTCCAATATGTCGAAGCCATTGATGCCACATCATGGTCTTCTCTCCAGAGACCACTAGATTTTTTGCTCTAGTTTCAGGGACCATAGAACTATTACAACCATCAATAATAGTGCTACCTTGCAGCTTGTACAAATTTCCAATCTAAACTCCCCACATCAATACCAATGCTCCTCGAACCATTTTTTAGGTATCCCTCTCGAACATTGTTTTTACACCTGCATCATCTAGCTTGCTTATGGAAATCAGAATTCCAGCTAATGCAAGAATATGCAGAACACCCAAAAGTGTTCTAGCCCTTCCACCTTCCAAATTTAACTTTAATTTTCCATGACCAATGATTCTAGCTTTAATGTCATCCCCCAATAAGATATCACCACCATCATATTTCTCATACTCACAGAACCACTCTCTATGGGGAGTGAAGTGAAAGGATGCACCTGAGTCAATCAACCATGCCTCATGATCTACATGTGTACTTGAAGAAGCCAAGTACGCATCCCACCTTCATCTGAGGTGGTTTTTGCCTCCGCAGAAGGAGCATCATTAGATCCCTTTCATTTGTCAAGAGCTTTAGATTTACAATCCCTTTTGTAGTGTCCTTCCTTTCCGCATTTCCAGCACACAACCTTTACAGGTTTTCCTAGAGATTTAGATCTCCCTCTAGATTTAGATCTCCCACTCGATGACTTATTTCTATTTATGTTCTAGTACTTTCTTTGTAAAAATAAGGCATCACCATTCTGGCTCTCCATATTTTCTGTCTCATCTCCTCTGTCAGCAAGGATGAGACTGTTTCATCAAACTGCAAGGAAGTTGCATTGATACCTATTGCAAACTAGAATATCCCATGAATATGGTAGAGAACGCAACAAATGGATGCACTTATCTTCATATGAAATTTTAATATCAATAGATAATAACTGACTTACCACAGTATTAAATGCATTCAGATGCTATGTCACCAAGTCTCCATCTTTCATCCTAAGGTTATACAGTTTTTTTCGTAGGAAGAATTTATTCACCAGAGACTTAGATTGGTACAAATTCCCTAACTTGTCCCATAAAGCCTTCGTTGTAACTTCCCCTGATACATTGAACAACACTGAATCTGAGACACACAATCGTACTGTGCTCTTAGCATTCTGATCCAACTTCTTCCATTCTTCATCGAACACTCCCATTGGTTTAGTACCTAGATCCACCAACAAACCTTCCATCTGGAGTTTCCATAACTCAAAACTTTGACCATTAAATTTCTCGATCTCTATCTTTCCACTGCTCGCCATAATCGATCCCGCAGATCTCCCACTGAACTAGGTCTACCATAGGCCTAAGCAAAACCCCTCAGCAACAAAGGAATCCCCTTGAAGCCAAAATGACTCTCATACCAAATGTAGGTTTTAACCCCATACATAAATTACCTGCATACGAATTCTGAAACATAGAAAATAAACAATGAGAGAGAATAACACATAAAACACATATACACAGAGATTTTTCCCTAAATCCCAAAACTGGGACTACTAGCTTGATTTTTCATTATTTTCTTCTCAATGTTACAATGCGTATTTATACATTCCAAAGAATCTAATACCATGGACCAAAAACCATCGTGTCCAAAACCATGGACCGAAAACCATCGCATTCAAAAGCGTGTGTGAAAATCACAAAACCATAGATATGTCTGCCCAACCTAATATAGGGTCCAAAAACAAAATTTCCCAGTTCGCTATCCTAGGCCCCATAGAGTGGGGTTACCTGCACCCCTCAAACCCCTTGTGACCCACCGGCTACGCAATCGGCGCAACGAAGGGGGGACTCTGTCCCGCTTCTAACCCCCGAGTCAACTATGTCGGCTAGTCGTAGAAAGAATATAACACAACCCAACAATATCTGTCATTGGTAGCTCCACAATCTTTGTGACGTGTCGTAACTCTCATTTATTGCTCCCTCTTCTTATTTGGTAGATGGGCATGTTCTTTATTTAGCCTCTTCATGTCGCACTATTCTACTTCTTTTTCGAGTTGCAGTTTTTGTTGTTGTTGTTATGCTATTGTTGGTATCTTTGTTATTGCTCTTGATCTTTCTATTGCACATCCTACTACTTCCTTCAATAGAATAATTGTCTTGTAATTTCATTCACAAGTAGGTGAGAATGAAAATCCTTCTAACTGTATTGCCCTATACACTCAAATGATAAGTATCAATGTTTTCATACTTCATTTATAGCTTAAAATAATACCTGCATTATCACGGCGTACAAAACACTCGCCTGTAGAGTTTGTGAAACGTCATATATAGAGAACCAACATTCTATTCCTAGACATTTCAAACTTGCTTCTCTGTTGTGCTTCACTATTGGCAGCAATCTAGATTGTGAATCATTCTTCTTTCATTTGTGCTCATTGATTTATTTCCGTTTCTTTTCCAATGTTGACAAAAATTTCATTGAATTTCACCTTTTAGGACACCTCCTTTGCTGCTTATCATGGAAGTTATCTTGACAACAAATTCCATCACTTTTTTGCTTGTTGGCTCTATGAGGATCCAACCATTTCTCCAAATAGTTGAACTCACCCTTCTGGCTTCTATAAAGACAATGTCCTAATGCTACTGAATTTCCCTCTTCAATGATAACTCTCAGTGCATAAATTTTCTTTCATATGCTTACAATGACCCTGTCATCTCTGGTGCCCTCAAGTTGGGGTTGGTTGTCATTCTCGAAGAAGTCACTTGCAATGTTTTGCAAAAATATGTGTATGTTCACTCTTCACCATACCCATCATGTTTTTTTGTTCATTCCCTCTCTGTGCCATTGTCACTCTGACTAATATGGAGTTGCTTTTCCCTTTCTTTCCCTTTTTTCAGGACTCTCTAGGTTATTGAAGTCAAAGTTCTTGAATGTCATGCACCTTTGAATGGGGACTCGACCCTTCTTCAAATTGTACAACTATCCACATAACAATTGGGCACTTCAACGTCACACGAACCCACCTCATATACTTCTCCTTTAACAGAGGCTTCTCCTTCATCATCAACTCATTTTTCCTCTACTCTGCCTGTTTGAATTACATTCATGGCACTAAGCCTCTATTGTAAACAATGATCGATCTAGGGTAGGGTCCTTGGAAAAACAGGCATTCACTCATACAACAATGCTCAAGCCTCCGGAAAGGTCCTTGTATTTGACCTTGTTAATTTTGCCAATGTTGCAATCCATCTCTCTTCCTTCATTGATTTTGAAGATTCCTTGCATGACCTTGTCCAAATTCAGTAGATTTACATGGTTTCAAATGGCACAATGAAACCAACAAACACAAATTACAACCATATCAATAAAAAATGGGAATTCTCGCTCTTTGCAACTTCCACTGTTGAAGCTAACCTAGATGATGTTCCAACAATTCATTTCCACCTTTTCCATTTTAAATCTGTAGAAGAAATCATATCTGCAAACCTTGCATAAATTTTCGATATCATTCACATTGTCAGGTCCACTTCTCCAACTTCAACCATTCAATGAATATATGGCTCTGAAACACTTGAAAAAATTTCATCGTAGAAGACATGTCTGGGTATAGTATCGATGCCACCTGTTATGAAACCAATTGACAAAAAGATAGAAAAGATAGATCAATGCCTTAGAAATAAGCCTCTTTGAGAGGGCAACCTCCTTTACATTACACAAATGAACAATTCTTAGATGATTCAAATGACAAAACCTCATTTCTATATATAGGAGTCTAAGTGGACATAATATAACCAAGCCGACCTAACAATAATAATATAAAGGCACAAAAATAACAATTGTGGGATTCTATGGGGCACAATAATAACAATATGGGGATAATAGGGGCACAATAATAATAATAAGGGATACAATGAAAATAGTAGTGGGGGAATCACTAGTATTATAGGGACCTAACATGCCCCTCTCCTTCAAAAAAGTGCTGTCTACAACGCTTGAGTAGTTCCGAGTGCTTTTGTATAAGATTATCATCCTCCCATGTGGAATATTCAACGGGCAAGTTCTTCCACTTGATGAGATACTCTGAAATTGATGAATTTCATAGTTGTCGAGTTCTTGTTACTTTGACTGCCTCAGGTTCCAATATGATTTTACCTTCCTCATCAAGTTCTGGCAATATTGTTTGAACTATAATATTGTCACCTATAACCTTACTTAAGCATGAAACATGTAGAACTCGGTGCACTCGGGAAGCTGTAGGAAGTTCCAATTTGTATGATATAGTACCTATCTTTTGCAACACCTTGTACATACCATAATACTTTGGTGATAATTTATTATCCTTCTTAGCTTGCTTGACGGATATTTTTTTATATGGTTGTAGTTGTAGGAATACCCAATCACCTACATCAAAACTTCTTTCGTCGCGATGTTCATCTACCTACTGTTTCATTGTATTTTGCACCAAGGTAAGGTTATCCTTTAAGAGTTGGAGAACTTGTTGCTGATGCTTGATGTGATATTCCACTACTTGAACCCTATAATTTTCTCTTAAATATGATGTGATGGATGGTGGATGATATCCATAAATTGCCATAAATGGGGTCATTTTTGTTGCAGTATGGAAGGAAGTGTTATACCACCATTGAGCTAGAGGCAACCATTTCACTCATTGTTTATGTTTATCAAATACAAAGCAACGAAGATATCCTTCCAAAAATTTGTTTACTATCTTAGTTTGCCCATCAGATTGAAGATGATAAGGTGAGCTATGAGCTAACTGAGTCCCAAGACAAGAAAATAATTCTATCTAAAAATTTCCAGTGAAAATGGGATCTCTGTCGCTTACAATAATCTTTGGGTTTCCATGTATCTTTTGAATTGTTTCCATAAATGTAGTAAAAACTGTACTCACTTTAAATGGATGAGATAATGCACAAAAGTGTGCATACTTGGTAAGTCTGTCAACTACCACCATGATAACACTCTTTCCTTCGGAATTGGGTAAACCTGTGATAAAATCCATTGAAACCTCCTCCCATTGTTGGCTTGGAATGGACAAGGGTTGTAATAGTATTGGGGTCTTAGTTGTTTCAACTTTATTTTGTTGGCAAACCTAACATTCCGCCACAAAATTTTGAATATCTAACTTAAGGCCATCCCAAAAAAATCCTTCTTAACCTTGAGGTAGGTTTTAAGAAATCCTAAGTGCCCTCCTAAGGGAGTGGTGTGCATTTCCCTAAGAATCTTTTGTTTGAGTTGGGAATTATTACATAGGTATAGTCAATCCTTGTACTATAACGAATCATTTTTCCAGCTAAATGTATCAGATGTACTGGGATCTTGTTGTATATTTTGAATGAGTGCCCGAACTTCCTCGTCATTCTTCCATTCATCCCTTGCTTTGTTTTCCCAATCTGGTTGGATAATAGAAATGGCACAAGGAAATGCTTCCACATCGTCATCCTTTCTTAAGAGTGCATCTTCCACAACATTTTTCTTCCCTTTTTTGTATATGATTTCAAAGTCATAGCCCAAAATCTTTGTGACCCATTTTCACTGCTCTTCTGAAGATAATATTTGTTCCAAAAAGTATTTAAGACTATCATGATCTGTTTTTACCTTGAACTGTCTTCTCATTAGGTAGGGTCACCATTTATTAAGTGCATGTAGTATTTCCATCATTTCCTTCTCATAAATAGCTTTGTGTAAATACTTTCCTTTGATTGGATGACTTTCGAAAGCAATGGCTCTTTGTTCTTGCATTAAACCAACACCAATTCCATTTCGTGAGGCATCACTTTCCACAATAAAGGGTTTTGTGAAGTCTAGTGTAGCTAAGACTGGTGCTTCACACATTTCCTCTTTAAGATGTTCAAAGGCCTTTGTTGCTTCTGGAGTCCATGAGAATGCATATTTATTCAATAATTTTGTTAGAGGTGCTGCTATTCTCCCATAATTCTTAACGAACTTGCGATAATACCCTGTCAACCTGAAAAATCCTCGTAGATGCTTTATGGATGTGGGGATATTTCATTCCTTAATGGTTTTAATTTTTCTAGGGTCTACGTTAACACCTTCATGAGATAATATATGACCCAGATATTCCACCTCTTTTACTCCAAAAAAACATTTGGACATTTTTCATATAATTGTTTCTCCTCCAATACTTTGAGCACCATGTCAACATGTTGGACACGATCCTTCCAAAACTTTTTGTAGATTAGTATATCATCAAAAAATACTGTTGGGTCCCTATAATACTATTGATTACCCCATTACTATTGTATTTTACCCCTTATTAATATTGTTGTGCCCCTATTGTCCCCATATTGTTATTACTGTGCCCCATAGAATCCCTCTATTGTTATTTTTCTGGCTTTATATTATTATTGTTAGGTCCACTGGCTTATATTGTGACTCCTTAGAGTCCTATATATAGAAAGGAGGTTTTATCATTCGAATCCTCCAAGAATTGTTCATTTATGTAATGTAAAGGAGGTTTCCCCCTCGAAGAGGCTGAATTCTAAGGCGTTGATCTATCTTTTCTATCTTTTCTTAACATTTGGTATCATAACATTTGGTATCAGAGCTTTGGATTCTAGGGTTTCTCAGCTCGAAACAGGTCATCGTGGCATTTTCGCTATAATTTTTCTTTCTGCGACATTTCAGAAGTTGAAAAAAACACCCATTTGAGAAGACATCGCGCTGCAGCTCGGGTCCGAATTTCAGAGCATTTTGCACTATATTTGCGGAGATATGATCTGAGGAAGTTGGTATTTTTGTAGACTCCTAAATTACATTCCAAACAGGTGACCTGGGGAAAATTATCATAACTTTTTCTTTGAGCATCAGATTGAAATTTTGTGAGAAGGTATAGAAAGAGGACAAACTGTAGTTTCTTCTATATAGCTTTTAGAGCCAAATGTCAAAACAGGGAGACGTGGCACATCGTACAAGTTTGCTCTACTAAATTAGTCTATAATCCGTCATTGTGGGAGATTTGGCATAACTCTTCATTAGAGAATCCAATTGGGCTCAGACTGGTGGCATTGGAAAGAGGACATAGAGGGCTACCACCGGTCACAATTTCAGAACTGGATGATCCGAAATTACAGAGATACATCAGAGGCAATATCGAGCTCCTACAAAGTGAAAAAAGGTGTGTATATTTTTTTAAATGTTTGCTTAAGCTTGGTTTCAAAAATTATTTTGAAGGAATTCAAAGGGCATAGTGAATTATTATTATCAGTAATTGATGCCCCGAAGAAAGAAAATGGAAACACCTAGTAGGCGACCTGAAAGCTCTAGCATGACTCATGAAGAAGAGCAAGAAATGCAACATGATATATCAAAATTACGAGACCAAGTGCAACAAGTGTCACTTGCAGAAAAAGGAACAGAATCTAAGATGGATTGTTTAAAGAAAGGTGTAGAAGCTAAGATGAATGATGTGGAAGCTAAGATGAATGACGTGGAAGCTAAGATGGATGATTTGAAGATAGATTTGAAGACAGACATGGACGAATTAAAGATAAATATGAATAAGTTGCTACAAGAAATGGGCAGTAAGGGTGAAAGGGTACTAAAGGAAACTCATGATGAGAATAAAAGAAATGTTAATCATGATTCCATAGACACTAATTTTGGATTGAAGACTCACCATATTCCAAAAATCGATATGAGGAAGTTTGATGGCAAGGATCCTGCTACATGGATATTACAGATGGAGCAATTCTTCGATCTCAATAATGTGCAAAACACACAAAAGGTACGTATGGCAACTTTATATTTGGAACCAAATCAGTTTGTATGGTATCAATGGCTTTGTTCTCGTAAACAGTTTATCACTTGGGCAATTTTTACGGAAGAATTAGTAGCACATTATGAGGATACAAAAAGCAACACTTTTTTTAGCCAATTGATAAGTCTCAAACAAAAGGGTTCAATAATGGAGCACATTGAGGAGTTCCAAAAATTGAACATAAGGTTAAAAGATATTCCAGAGGAGCATAGGATTGATGTGTTCATAGGGTCTTTAAAGGATAATATCCAACATGATGTTCGCCTTTGGGAACCTGATTCATTAGAGAAGGCATTCAGGTTAGCAAGAAAAATGGAAAGCAAAATTATGGCAACCAGGGAGCATACCACTCACATCTATAAAGACGGAAGTGGTGTTGCCGCTAGTCTTCCACAACCTATAAGGTTGACACCACAACAATTGGAAGAAAAAAGAGAAAAAGGGCTTTGTTACAGTTGTGATAGCAAATACACTAAAGGTCATAAGTGTGCTAAGAAGAAATTATTCTACATAGATTGTGAAGAGGAAGAAGAAAAGAAGCAAGAAATGTCAAAAGAAGAGGGTATACTCCAGGAACAAAGCCTAGATGAAGAAGAAATGAATCCGACCATATCTTGTAATGCATTGGCGAGAATTACCACTCCTCAAACCATCAAGATAGAAGGACAAATCAAGAAGAAAAAGGTAATAGTGTTGATTGATTCAGGAAGTACCACAATTTTATTCATTGTAAGGTAGCAAAAGAATTGAATTGCTTCCTATATCCAGCACCAGAGTGTCAAGTGATGATTGCAAATGGAGGAACAATAAATTGCTCTGGAAAGTGCCATAATATCAAGCTATCCATGGGAGAATATGTATTGGCTAGCCCAATGCTTTCCATTCCAATGGGAGGTGTTGATGTTGTACTAGGAGTCCAATGGCTACAATCCTTGGGTACAATAGCTTTTACTTTTCAA
>APFE030845894.1:0-27225 GCA_000404065.3 Pinus taeda
ATAATTATTAGAACAAAAAAATCCTTTATATTAAATCTATGACTTATTATGGGGTATAAAACTTGCAAGAAACAAAACATGGAACTACACCAACAAAAGAGTTGTTGAAACAAGGCATGAGATTTGGTTTTGAAAGAATGTGTACAATTCATAACTCACTTTTTTCTATGCTATATTATTATTCGATTTACATTGATGTATATTATTTATTTTAATTTTGATTATTCTCACCAATGTAGATACACTCATTACACTTTATTTTTATGTTTGCAGATGGAAATTGATCAAGAAGATGAAAAAAATTGATGCAATCAACAAAACATTCGTTCAAATAACCCAAGTCAAGGAAGTAGCTCAAGCATTGACAACAATTCTAGTGAAGAATGATGATCTATTTGGATATCACTGCAAGTTGTTATATTTTTTGAAATGATTGCCTATGAAAATCAAATGTTTTTCAGAACTCATGTTTCTGTGATTCATAATGAAGATAACTCTTCTGAATTAATCACAACATATTTTTAAGGGGTCAACATTTCAAACCCTGAAATCTTTTTTTAATGAAATGGACATAGTGTCCCAATTGAAAGATAGGAGCTTACCAATAACTATCCCATTTTGTGTGACAAAGAGCCTATTATTCATATATAATAAACTACATTTTAATTTATTCTATTGCGTTGTCCAATGTCATTGTGAAATGTTACAGCACTGATTAAATATATGGATAATTAAATATTAAAATGAAAATATGAAAAATATGATGATATAACAAAATAATCCAAACCTCAAATACAAATGCACTAATCAAAATTTAATTTATATGAATATTGTTATAAGATATATGTCAATTTTTTTTATGAATAACAGATTTATTGATAAATCACAATAATTGCACGGTTAGAGGTCGATGTTTCTAAAAAGGATAAAATGGATACCAAGACATCATAATTAATGCACATCTCTCTGAATACGAGTTTTTCAGCAAGGGTTAAGAAACAGGGGGGAGCTCTAGAACCCTAATCATGGCGGAACCCTAGGTCTTCTGGAACTGAAACGAGGTTTTTCTACTAGCGGAAGAGTTTGGAATTAGCAAGATGGTATCCCACGTGGGTCTGACCGTGGGTTAGGCATTCTATATTGTTTTTTGACCTCTAACAATGGGCCTGTAAGTGGATATATTTTGTTGTTTTGTGGAATATTGCCCATTGTTTTTCCGCAACTCCGTTTTTACACAACAGCCTGCATTCCCCTGGTCATACGGCGGTCAGGTTTTACTGTCGGTTACTATGGTTGAAGAAGATCTCATGGATTACGAGGAGGACCCCATGCCAGAACAAGAGATTTGGGCTCATCAAACTACCCCGGTCATGGACCCCTGGCAGAATAAACTGCTTCGGACGACAGCTGCCATTCAAACGCCGCAACACCCGCCCTCCTCTGGAAAACGACAACATCCTACTGTCAACGTTGAGGACTAACCTAGTTTGGAATGTCCCCCCCTCTCTCTGGCCACTCTGAATCTCCTTGGCACCAGTCTTCAGGCATCCCCCACCTTTGACTCCCCCTTACCTTATCCCCCACAACATTCCCTACCTTGTCCCCCACAACATTCCTTGCTTATGAACCCTCCCTCCATCTCCTTGGCTCCGGCTAGCCCTTACAATCCCCTGCATCCTGCACAATCGTTCATTCATCCAGGCTCGTGCAGCTTCAATCCTCATTCCCCGATTCTCTTTGGTTGCTTCAACTCTCCAATACCGAATCCTCGACCTACTTTATCGGCCCAACATATCTCCTCGGAACCGTGCAAAAATTTGCTCAAAGATTATCCTACGGGCCGGTGCATGGACAAGCCCAAAAAGGTCCAGTGCCTCAGAGCGGTGGACACTGATATTAACCCGACTTTTGGTGAAGACGTTCCTATAGCGGATGCTATGGACACGACGAGGAAAGTTCTAGTTGGTCATGTAAGAGGAAGGAACTACACTGTGGATCGTCTGCGTCAATGGACCATGGAGATATGGGGTTCTCTGCTAAAAGAACTTCCTGTAATTAGGGTTTTGGCTAGAGGATGGTTTGCCCTCCGCTTTCATAGGGAGGAGTACACGGAATGGATATCATCACGCTACTAGCATATTGAGCTTGCTCCAGTACTGTCCAAGAGATGGGATCCACTATTCGATCCGGAACGTGAACAACTAGGAGCAGGGCCTATTTGGGTCAAACTACCTGGTTTGCCATTGCAGTTTTGGACTCCTCAGGTGTTCAAATATATTGGAGATGCACTGAGGACTTACCTTGAGCATGACCAGTCCTACGAAAAGACTAGCATTATGACTATGGCGAGAATTTCGGTACATCTTGACACCAGGGCAGGGCTTGAAGAAAAAATCACTCTACACAGGAGACACTTCTCGTGAAAACAACTTCTGGACTACGAAGGAGTCCCATTTCGCTGTAGGAGGTGCCACAAAGTGGGTCACCTATACAAGGATTGTACACTACTTTCTTCGGTGACTACAGAAAACTCTTGGGGGATAAAGCAACAGATCTCTGAAGAGCTAAATAAGGGAGATTAGAAACAAGGACATGCACCAATTGAGGCGGTGGTGGGCACTACACAGAAGGCAAAAAATCGGCAAAAATCTCCGACCTCGCCTCCTCAGACTCGCTCCAAATCAGCTGCAGAAACACCTTCTCTCCTGGGTAATGAATCTTTCCCCATAACCTCTGTTCTTCTTTTAGATGTTATGTTTACTACTCTTCATACATCTTTGCATCCCCCCTCCTCTGCACATTGCTCTATCCTTCCATTCCCCTGCTCCATCTCCCTCCCCTCCCCACCCCCCCCCCCCACTTTCTCCACTACACCTACTTCCCTCGAGGATTTTTCCACTCCCCCATCTCACACTTCCTCCCCTTCTAGGATGAGATCCCATCCCTACAATCTCCGATCCAGAGCTTGACCTAAGACCCTGCATTTAGGGTTGGACCTTTCCCCCAGACAATCCAAGACATATAAACCTACCAGAGGGCACCCATCCAAGATCAAGACTGCCATCAAGTCGGCAGTGGTAGATGTTGCGAGGGGCCGTCAAACCACCATTGAAAGGGCGCTTACAGCAATTGAGCCCTTTGCCCCTGTCTCCCCATGATTTGGCTTTCCTACAATTGCAGGGGATTAGCCAACCCCAAAAAGCGATTGGCTCTCAAGAGGCTTTTAAATGGTTCCAATTGTGACATCCTCTTCCTACAGGAAACCCTTAGCACTTCTGACTCCATTACCAGAACTCTCCACTCTATCCTGCCGGGCTGGGTTTTTTAGGGTATGGATGCCATTGGTAGATCCAGAGATCTAGCAATAGGTATAAACCCTCAAGCTGTCAAGCATATATCCACCTGGGGTGGTTTGGGTTTTGGGTTTCATTGGAATGGACATTTTTGTGAGTGAGCTCGGTTACTAGATAAAATTGATTAACATATATGCCCCTAATCAAAATAGACTGGCGTTTTGGCACAACTTGTTGGAACATAATCTTGTTTCAAGCACCACCATTATTGGGGGGGAATTAAATTTTTCTTTGAGAATGGAGGAATCCCGGGGACATCATTCTCAGATCAACCCTATTTCGGATCAGATGAGCACTCTACTGGATACTTTCAAACTTGTAGACGTTCCTATGAATAAGAAATTGCCCACTTGGCATAACAGGAGGACGGAGATGCTGCCTTGGGTCGGAGATTGGATCAGTTCTTGATCCACGAAGATCTCGTCTGTAACCTTCCCCTATACAGACAATGGGTTGGTTCTGGAGAATCTTCCGATCACCTCCCCATATTTCTACAAATCTCTGGACCCTCTAAAAAGCCTCGCGCCCCCTTCAAATTCTTTACTGGATACCTAAAAGATCCAGACTACATAAATCTGGTGACTGAGTTTTGGAGAGCACAACCCCCTCTTAGGGAGAAGCGAATGGCAGTGGATTTCTTTATTCAACTTAAAAAACTTAGGACTATGACAGAGGAATGGTCAAGGAGGAAGAAGTTGAGAGATGAACATAATCTTAAAGACATAGAATTACAGATATCCCAGCTCATGGATGAACAGGGGCTTAGCTTCTTATCGGATGATACAAAACTACATCTGATTAATCTGGAGAACCAAAAGATAAAGATTCTACTTGAAAAGGAATAAAAATGGAGGTTGAAAAGTAAAGCCATTTGGCTACAAGCGGGAGATGGAAACAGTAAGTTTTTCCACAATTTTGCCAATGGTAGAAAGGCCACCAACACTATTTGGTGGCTGCCCTGCGAGCTAGATGGATGGGCCTCTAGTCACCCTCAATTAGCCAAGTTTGGGAACACCCATTTCAAAAGTCCATTTACAACGCCGACAACCATCAATCTCTCGGACATCATAAACTTGGCAAGATATTTTCCTAGGTTTGTGGATCTAGATGCAGTAGAGGATTTGATACAACCGGTCACCATGGAGGAACTAGAAGGAACTCTAAAATGGTTCAAGAAGGACAAGAGTCCTGGCCGGTGGAGTTCTACTCGGCTTTCCTAGAGTTGCTGGGACAGGAGCTGTTGGCGGTCATTGAAGAAAGCAGAATTACTGGACACATCCATCCCCCCATAAACATCACCTATTTGGCCTTGATTCCTAAGACTAATTCACCAGCCTCTTTTAATGATTTCAGGCCCATATCCCTTTTCAATTTCCTGTACAAAATCATTTCTAAAAGCATAGCCAACTGCATCAAGCCCATATTATCTAACCACATGTCTCTGGAGCAATTTGCTTTCCTCCACCATAGATAGATTCAGGATGCCATTGGCACAACCTAGGAAGCCCTTCACTCCATTAAGCACAAAAATCTCAAGGGACTCACTCTCAAAATAGATATGTCAAAGACTTTCGACAAAGTGAATTAGCTATACATCAAGATGATTATCACTCATTTGGGGTTTCCCCCTGCTCTCATCAATTGGATCATGAGGTGCATCTCCATTGTATCTTTTGCGATTCTCATTAATGGATCTGCAACTCCATCCTTTAATACTGATAGAGGGATAAGGCATGGATGCCCTTTATCACCACTACTATTCTTATTAGTCATGGAAGGATTGAGAATTGCCTCAAAAAAATAGAAGAGGGGGCCTCAGAGGACTAAAAATCATGGACCAATGCTATCTGACACATCTACTATTTGTAGATGACATTTTGAGTTTTTTGAATGGGAGTGTCCTGGACACCACTTCATTGAATGAAATTCTAAATCTATTCCACAGAGCCATGGGAATGGAGATTAATAGAGATAAATCCACCATTTCCCTATCTGAATGTACTCAAGAGGAATCTTAGTTAGCCATACAAAAATTTCCATTTCAAGCTACTGATTTGATGCAGGGGCTCAAATGTTTGAGTTTCAGACTAAAACCAGATGGATAAAAAATTGCTAATTGGACCTGGCTCATCACAAAAGTGGAGAAGAGAATAAGTTGGTGGTGTCACAGGTTCCTCTCTAGAGTCGATAGACTAATCCTTATCAAATCAGTCCTCAAAGCCACCCCGGTCTACTGGATGTCACTAGCCTGGATTCCAAGAGGGATCCTTCACAAAATTCAACAAATCTATTGCAAATTACTTTAGAATGGAAGAAAGGAGGGAAAAACATTTACCTGCGTTAAATGGACCAAAATTGCTACTCCAAAGAAGTGGGGAGGATGGGGACTTAAATTACTTCCAGCCTTTGCTCAAGCCTTGGCAGCGAAACATAGTTGGTTACTACTACAACAAAAAAGTCTTTTGGTTGAGGTTATTCTACACAAATATATCTGGCCGTCTACTATCATAGACTGGATTTGAAGTCCATCATGGAACAGGAAAGGAATTTTGGTGATTTGGAGGGCCATATTCAATTCAATACCCATTATCAAGGAAGGCTTACTATGGAAAATAGGCAATGGAGCCTCAGCTCGTATTGGAATTGACCCATGGTCAGGCAGTGGAAATTCCCATCAACTACCAGTGGGACTGATAAATCACCTAAACAGCAGGGGTATAAATTTTCTTGGACAGATTGGGAATCAACAGAATACAACTTTTCATACACAAGCTTGGTTGACCGAGCAGAACTGGCACATACCAAATGAATGGAGTAGAACATGGAAAATCTATTTACAAGCACTCACGAAATCGCATGTTATATTAAAGAATGAAGAGGATGAACTTATTTGGGCACACTCAAAAT
This sequence comes from Pinus taeda, assembly GCA_000404065.3. Lineage (NCBI taxonomy): Eukaryota > Viridiplantae > Streptophyta > Pinopsida > Pinales > Pinaceae > Pinus > Pinus taeda. The sequence continues at coordinate 6,261 of APFE030845894.1, forward strand.
CTGGACAATACTCATCTAAACAGAGCTATGACATAATCATTGCAGATAAAAAACCGGAGGTCTTAAGAAGCTGGTGGGTTACCTTATGGAAATTAAAAGCTCCACTACGTACCAAACTGTTCATGTGGAACATTTCAGAAAATAAGATCCCCACTGGATCCTATCTAAAAAGGAGAGTTTTTTTAGGCCCTACCCAGTGTGTCCTATGCCTCCAAGAAGAAGAATTGATCTAGCACCTTTTTCTTACTTGTCCGACCACCAGGAGCATTTGGTCTCAAGTCCTACAAACTATAAATATGACTATCAATTGGCAGGGGGCCGACATTACAATAGCTTGGGACATCTGTTGGAGTACTATGGCTGTGGAGAAAACTAAAAACCTTCCCCTACTTGTTTCATGGTACATATGGCTCAAGCGAAATATCAAAATTTTTGAAGATAAACTGGTAAAATGGAACCTTCTCCCTCCGCAAATATGTGCTGCATTTGAAGAACTTCCAAATGATGATAGCCAAAATAGACCTAGAATTATTCGGCAGGAACAGATAAACAAATCAATACCTTGGGCCTATTTTGCTGGTGTTGCCCAACAACATGGCTGTGGGGGTGGCATATGTTTCTACCTATATGAAGCACACTACTTCCAGATTTTTATGGGACTGGGACCGGGCACTAATAATCATGCTGAATTGATATCATTACGCCATCTGTTATACTTTGCCATTCTAAAACATTGCAGATATATTCAAATCTATGGATATTCAAAGATTGCGACTGATTGGTTTAACAACGCAGTTGTTTGTTCTGCTTACTCTTTGAGAACTATTATGGAAGAAATTGTTTTTTTCAAAACATTCTTTGATTAGATTTCTGTTTCTCACATCTACAGGGAAGGAAATGAAACAGTTGATAGGCTATCGAAAGAAGCGATGCATCGCCCTCTAGGAGAGTCGATGATCACCGAACGTACACCTGTAGGAATATATCACTATTTTCACAGGCCATATATAGATGGGGGACTACAGAGGGGCAACAACCTCTAATTTATCAGCACCTTGATTTTGAACTTTATTGCAATTTTTCAATGTATATATTCAGATTGTAAATATGGACAACTCTACACCTGTGTCGACAAATTTTGAACATTTTATTGTGGTCTTGAATTAGCACAGTACACCCTTGTGTTTTATTGTAAATACTAGTATTGGACAGTGGATAGACAGCCACTATTACAGCATATGCCTTCGGGCATCCACAACATGTAATTTCTCCATAGAAATTATGAATTTTCTTTACGAAAAAAAGAGTTTTTCAACAACAATATTTATAATAATAAAAAACAATATCCCGGTGCATTTGTAAAATAAATATGCATCGAGAAGATATACATTTCATGCATTGGTGTGATTCACCTTTAACGTAGTGGTGCATCGTTACCTTTAACACACTGATGGTTAGATTATCTAAATGCACTAGTACTGCAAGATTTTTTTCCTGCCTCGGTGCCTTTTGTGAAAAGTATAGCATCAGGGCGTTTTCAAGTACATTAGCACCAAGGCATTCTAGTTTTAAAGCATTGATGTTCTTTATACAACTCATTAAGACCGGTGCATTGTTATGCATAACAACTTGGTGTGTTGGAGAAGATAAAATCATTGAAGCTACAAGGATTTTTTGCCTACACCGATGCCCTTCCTGAAAAGTATTTCTTGAGGCATATTTGGAAGAAATAAGCATCGTGGAGGTATACTTTTCAGGAGTTGGTGTTGTTTGCATTCAACGCCCTTGTGCATGGTATCATAGATTGTACAAGCCAGTGCATTTTTATTATTAAATCATCAGTGCTTTTATAAATTTAATGCATCGATGCTCCATACATTTTTTTCTAGTCGCGATGCTTTTATGTAAACTTACAATACAAATGATTCCATATCAACAACGCACCAGTGCGATTTTTACAATAAGCACACCGCTAAGAAAACATCTGCTAAAACCTCCGACAACCCAAAATTTTTAGTTGTGATGCAGTTCTATTATCATCTCCACTAAAACATCTGATACTACAAACAAATTTTGTAGTGAAGGTTTTTTGATAATTTGTGCCAATTCTATAAAAATAAAAACCTCTTGTATAACCTCTGCTAGAAGGTATTTTAATTGTAGTGGCCCCATGCAAGAGAGGACCATGCTTGTTAATATTTAGACATAATTTATTGCCACAAAAACCACTGTAAGTTGTCAAGAGACGATGGCTCAAGGGGAATTCCATCCTTTGACTTTATAAAGGATAAGGTATCCTATTAGCATAAACTTAGACTAATTTGGTCCATTGGGCATATGTTAAGTCCCTTTGATATTAGAGTACTCCAATAGATCAAATATATCTCACACGTATATGCACACAAGGACTCTCCACCCATTAGGTTCGAACCTAGGTTATTTACGTGGTAGTGCCTTGTCTTAAAAGAACAAATTTGATGCTCTAAGAACATTTCAACAAATCAAAACCTTTGGTAGAATTGTTTTTGTTAAGATCTAAATTCAAAAAAAAATCCTATAAAACCACAAATTTCAAGATTAATGAATAGTGATGATTTTCTCACCATTAACTAATGAAGATTCCAATCTCATGAAAGTTATTTTGAATTGTGCAAGTGATAAAGTAGTCACCTTTAAAAGAAATGTAGTTGAATATGCGATATTTTCGGTTTTATTTGTATTTTTAACCAAAATTGAAAATTTTATTTATATACAAGTAGTAACTAATGTTGAGGAAGAGTACATGGTGTTGATTTAAGATGTTTGAAGTTCACAAAATAGCTCTTTGTACTTACATAGAATTTTTTACTACCATCACATACAATGCCTTCTATATTTGTATTCTAGTCTATGACACAAAATTTCTACAAACTAGAAAAATATATAACATCATTTTATAAAAATATGAAGGCTAGTTACCTCATTCGACCTAAAATCAAAGCAAGGAGAGTAGTGCCTCTCGAATTCCATGGGGTCCTTAAGTTGATGGATGATTTCCTCTTCTTGTGCTTCATTAGGGGATATGTTTTTCAAGATTGTTGTGAAGGCATGTTTGTGTACAGTGAGCATCAAATTTGGAAGCATATTACACTTTGCTTTGAGGATGTCCATCCTCTGTTTTTTACCAACTATAAGTTTCATAAAGAAAGTGTGTTGAGTAACACAAAGGTGTTCATTTTGATGAACTGCTTTTGTGACCATAAACAATGAAGTCCTATTACAATGGATAAAATATTTGTGCATCATCAATATGTTTTTAGTGTCTATAATTTACTTCCCTATGATCCATTATTGTGCTCACAATCCTAGAGAAAAATCTCAAATAGAAAACATGAATAATACTAGTACTACACTAAAGATAACAACTTATAGTCACAATATGGTACTAGAATCAAAATACAGCCACAAAATCCTCCCCTCATTTGCAATGATTGCTAGCACACAAAGGGCCATATGCCAAAGATTCTTAATAGGTCTTTTAGTACATTTGGAAATAAAACCAATTCAAAAAAGAAACATGTTATATTGCATCTTAGAGCTGGTCCAACTAAACCAAATAGCCTCTACATTTAACATTATGAAACCAAGATCAAGTCCCACTAAGATGGAAGATAAAACCAACCTACTTTAAACTTTGAAAAAAAAACAAATTCAAAGTGCTCACTCCCTTTGCACTAGCCGAGTGGAACAACAAACTATTTAGAAGACTACATAAATTATTAGGTTGAAACAAAAGCTAAGCGATCATTGTGAGGAAAATAAAGGTTGGAAACTAAACCATAGTTATGAGCAAAATAAAGGCCACCCTAGCCTTAAACTTTTGAATAAGAACCCAATTTAAAAAGGACTCACCTATTGAGACCACTAAAATATTAATGATGATAATTATTGAGATATTACAGATTAATAATTGAATACTTAAAATTACATAACATTATTTGCATATCTATTCACATTCACGTAAACCCATCTTAAATTCGGATTCATCAAACATTAAAACAAATCAAATTCCACACACACATGTATAAGTGTATTATAACTCACTCTTTTTTATTGGAAATTGATTTATCTAAAAAATTTATACAAAATACTTTCATGCTCTTTTACACTTTCACTATATTTTACAAATGGGAGATTTTTAGAAAGCATAGTATTCAAATCTTTAGTGTCTATTACTTCGGCACAAAGACCAATGAATCTCTTTTTGTTTTTAACCAAAGTTTTCTTAGTGTTTATTATTTTTTTTATTGCCATTTCATTTTTATCCGAAGTTTTACAATGGCCACCTTATTTGGCCCCTTCACGAGGTAAGAGGCCTTAGTATTTTATGATGTAATCCTCTCATATATTTACATTTTTCGTTGAAACTAATGCTAGCATTAGTTTAGTTACTTTAATTGTCTTCATGAGAATCCTTGTACTTCATTTGAAAATATTCCATGGCCTTGTAACTGCCACTTATACAATCATGCAAATGTTGGTTCTCGACAACCTTCCCTCTTTTACTCCTCTTATAGAAAGCATTGGCTTGGCTCCTAACTTTTTTCTTGGCAAGGATGTAGCCCACACCGACTCCACATCCCATTGCAACATCTATTCATGTAAATCCATCTTAAATTTGAATTCATCAAACATTAAAAGAAATCAAATTCCTTGATATACATACATACATACATACATACATACATACATATATATATATATATGATAACTCACTTTTTTTTATTAGAAATAATTTATCTAAAAAACCAAACATTTTCACGATATATTACACTTTCGCTATATTTTACAAATAGGAGATTTTAGAAAGAAAATATCTCTGAAAAGTGAGACATTATAACGAGACCACTCTATATATATATATATATATATATATATAACCTTATTGATCCCTACCCCTACGGGGCTACAGGGACTATAGTAATCAATTTTTTAGTGTCTATTACTTCGACAAAGACCAATGAATCCATTTGTTCTTTTAACCAAAGTTTTCTTAGTGTTTATTATTTTTTTATTGGCATTTCATTTTTATGCAAAGTTTTACAATGACCATCTTATTTAGACTCTTCCCAAGGTAAAAGGCCTTAGTATGTTATGATATATGCCTCCCATATATCTACATTTTTTCAATGAAACTAATGCTAGCATTAGTTTAGTTACATTAAATTTTTTCATGAGAATCCCTGTACTTCATTTGAAAACATTCCACGGCCTTGTAACTGCCAACTATACAACCATGTAAATGTCAGTTCTCAGTATCCTTCCTCTTTTCCTCCTTTTCTAGGAGGCATTGGCTTGGCTCATAGGTTTTCTCTTGGTAAGGATGTTGCCCACACCAACTCTATGACCCATTGCGACAACAATGATGGCCCACACCGACTCCATGACCCATAAAAACTCTGAGCATAACTGCAACAACGAAAACCCACACCAACTCCATGACCCACTACAACTCACAACTCTGAACATAGTTGCAACAACAATACGCTAAAGTAAGTGACAATAAGCTAGCACTATGGAATAAAAGAAATTGACATTGAGCACAATAAAATCTGAGTCTAATGCTAATGGAGAGAACAAAAAACCTTGAATTGCTATGATTTTCATCTATCCCGTGTTTATGTGTGGACGTGCATTTTCCCTTCTTGTAGGCTTAATAGCAAATTTTATCATTTTTTTAGTGCATGCCTAGTTATTTTCTAGTGATCAGGGTAAATTGAAAACTATGGTTCTCTTAGATACTTCCACAAAAATTAATGTCAAGTAGAAGGATGAGATAGAATAATGCAGTGAAACAAGATATTGTTGCTTTACTAACGTTGTTGGTACTTTCAATTCCACCTCATATCAAATATCCAAAAATATATTTAAAAATCGAGATGTTTCTTCGTCCTTTTACAATTAAGGCATTAAAGGAGCTTCTTTTAGAGATGAGAACAATCAGATACTTTTGGATTGACCAAATAAAGACACATTTCTATGTGAAAGTATGCTTCCAACCTCCTAAACCTTGGATATTCTAGATTTTTTTTCTTGATTGTGTTTTTGTTATTTAACTCTTTTGCCTAGAGTCATTGGAGGCTTCAATGGAATATCTACTATGTAAAGTGTAATGCAAGATTTTCTTCAATGTTTCATTACCTAATTTGTTTGTTGATTTTGTTTTTGCTTTTGCTTTTCCTGTTGCAATTTTGCAGTGTTTTTCTTTGTGAACCTAAACATAAGCCTCACATTCCAAACTCGTTCAACTATGATACTCGCCATCATTTCATTCATTTAAGTTCTTGTTGTTTCTTATGGTAGAAACAAACTAGTGATTTTTCCCAATTTGCTTGTTTGACTTTTGATTTGAACCAAGCTTTTCGCTTAACTCATATATGGTGAAAATTTGTGTTTATGTTGAGAAAATTTGCAGTTAGTACCATATCATTATGTTGAGAAAACCTTGCAAAGGTCAAGTAGTAGTGGGGTAGCCACCGATTGGAACATATAAATCAAAAACCTGTGCTAGGACTTACCCTAAATCTCAGTTGTATGTCAAGGTGAAAATTGATGGTGTTCTTCATTCATTTTTGCTTGTCAACTCCTAGTGAACCACCTTGCTTATGCTTTAATTTTAAGCAGTAGAAAGCTTGTGAAGTTGAAAGTTTAATTGTTATTTAGTGAAATTCCAATGTCATAGCCAAAGATGAGCCCTCCTGTTAGTGAAATGATGCAAGTGACCAACATATACATAGTCATTCAACTGACATGGTTTTTCTTCACAAAAAGGCTAGTTGCCATAAACCCACCTCTTGCTATGATGACTCCACATTGAGCAACAAGTCCATGCTTTTCCTTCTCTACTTGAGTGCAAGAAAAAAAGATTGTTCAATCTTAATCAATCTTTTCTTCAATCTACCAGTCATACTACTAAATCTTTTCTGGCTCAATCTTTTCTTCAATCCCAATGAAAGAAAAATATTTAATACCCTGCAATTTCCTTCTTTTCTTAAAAAAACACTTCCTTCTTTTCTTAAAAAAACACTGAATATTGAAAGTTTCTACATTTTTTAACCTTATCCAACCTTTAATTTTCTTAGGCGTGACGTAATAGCATTTGAGACTTTCTTACTTTCCACCATTTCCGGAAATCATACTTTGTTGGTTCTCTTAATTCTTATCCATATTATCCACATGCTAAGGTGCCTCGTCCTTTTTGGCCTCTGCCGGCCATTTCTTCTTGCGTGAAACGTACACTGATGTAAAATATATATATATATATATTCATAAATTTGGTCAATCTAAAACATTACATACATCCATAATAAAATGGCCACCATATTAAGCGGTACGTAGTAGGTATCAACTGGAATTGGATGAATTGGTCCACCCTTGCTCCTGTCTCTGTTGGTATCTCTACCTATGCTGCTAGCTAGGCTGGTGCTGCTGGATAACATTGACTTTTTCATAATAATTAACTTAAAAAAATATTTTACACATTTTATTTTAGTTCATTAATATAAAAGTTAGAATTTCAAATAAATAACTATAATTAAATTATATCAGATTATTTTAGGTTAGGATTAATTAGTATTATCTAGAGTAAAAATAAAGAATGATCAAATTCATTTCTATTCTAAAAGAAATTTGTATTTCAAGAAAATTGATTTCTCTATATAATATAATATATATATTATATAAAAATATTAATTAAGACATGACAACATCTCTACGATATCCGAATAGATATTTTTTTATTTTATTTATTTTGTAAAGACTAAACAGTGGAATAGATAAGGTTACCCGTTCTACCTACCTTTCAAACAAGACAGACTATTTTGAGTGTTAGATTTAACAATAAACTCACCTTTATCCTTATCCTTTATATATATATATATATATATATATATAATATTGGATTAGAGTGTGGTTTAAGAACGTTGTGACTCCACGTTCATGGGATTAGTTTTAAGGAGAGTACAAGTTTAATTTTTTCCTCCATTTAATAAAAATTCATTTTTCGTAATAATATAGTTAATAATGTCATGGAATGTCATATTTATCTAAAATTTTCTTTTTCCTACTCATAAAATTAAATTAATTTTTTAATAAATTATTTTAATTAATTAATAATGAAAATGTCAATGTTATCCATCACCGGCCAAATGCACTTAGTACGTGGGTAACATGGATAAGCATTAAGAGGACCTACAAAGTACGATTTGATTAGATCAAAAACAGTATTTTCAACCTTTGGAAAAATATCTAAAGTACTAATACGTCATGCCCAAGATGTGATATGGAAGAAAATGAGAGGTTGTATAAGTAAGAATTTTAGAAAGGGTTTGATATTAAGTATATATTTTAAAAAAATAAAGTGTTTTACTTTTAATTACGCTCATATCTGTATAAGAGGATATAATAATATGAAAGTAAGTTTTATTATCCATTTTGATTTCTGGAGTTTTGGTGTTTGGAATTGATTTACAAATAATTCCACCAATGTTCTAATATCTTACATTTTAAAGATAATTCATTTTTTATTAGATTTATTTTACTGTCTAGTGAATATTGAATGTGTAATTTTGTGAATGTGTTATTTATAAAAACATAGATAAATTAATTTTTAATATATATATATATATTATATATATATATATATAATATATTATATATATATATTTCATTTTTTTCACAATATTTAACATATTTTGAATTTAAGATAGATTTATATTAATATATATTGCAAATATGTTATGTAATTTTAAGTATTTAATTATTACTTTTTAGGATATCAATAATTATTATTATATATTTGTGTGCCCTTAAATGCGAGTCCTCTCTAAATTGGGCTCTTGTTAAAGAGTTAAAGGCTACACTGGCCTTTATTTTCCTCATAACTATGGTTTAGTTTTTATTCTTTATTTTCCTTATAATGATGATTAAGTTTTGGTTTCAACCTTAACTCATGTAGTGTTCTAAATAGTTTGTTTGTCTCTCAACTAGGTTAGTGCAAAGGAGTGAGCACTTTAAATTTTTTCCTTTATCAAGTTGGGTTGTATCTTCTCTCTTAGTGGGGCTTGATTTTAGTTTCATAATGGTGATTGTAGAGATTATTTGGTTTAGTTGGAATAGCCCTAAGATGTCATACAAAATGTTTCTTTCCTAAATCAGTTTCATTGCCAAAGGTATTAAGAGGAACATTAAGAATCCTTGACAGAGGGCCCTTTGTGTGCAAACAATTATTGCAATAAAGCGGAGGATTTTGTGGCTCTATTTTGAGTCTAGTACCATATTGTGATTGTAAGTTGTTATCTTTGGCGTAATACTAGTATTATTTGTCTTGTCTATTTCAAATCTTGATTTTATATTGTGGGCAGAATGATGGATTATATGGAATCATATGATAGACATTAAAAAGTTCTTGAGGGGCATGAATTTTATCCATTGTAATAGGACTTCACTATCTATGGTCACTACAAAAGTTTCTGAAATGAACACCTTTATGTTACTCAACATGCTTTCCTTATGAAACTTCTAATTGGTAAAAAGCATAGAATATCCTCCTAGAAAAGTATAATGCGCTTCCAAATCTTATGCTCAATTTGCACAAAGATGCCTTCAAAACAACCTTGAAAAATAGACCCCCTAATGGAGCACAAGAAGAGGAAATTGTGCATCAACTTAAGGACCCCATTGAATTCAAGAAGCACTACTCTCCATGCTCTTATTTTCGGCAAGATGAAGTAACTAGACTCCATATTTTTATAAAATAATGTTATCTATGTTTCTAGTTTGTAGAATCTTTATGTCATAGACCAAAATGCAAATTTCACAAGTTTTGTATGTGATGTAGCAAAGAATTCTATGTAAGCACAAAGAGATATTTTGTGATTAACTTTGAATATCTTAAATCAACACCATGTAGTCTCCTTCACTATTAGTTACTACTTTTATATAAATAAAATTTCCAATGTTGGTTAAAAATAGAAATAAAACCAAAACATATTTGTATATTTAACCATATTGCTTTTTAAGATAACTTCTTTACTACTTTCAAAAATAAAAAATAACTTTTATGACATTGGAATTTAATTTGAAATTTGTGGTTTTATAGGATTTTTTTTTTGGATTTAGACTGACAAAAAAATTATACCATAGGTTTTGATTCGTTGAAATGTCCTTAGAGTGTCAAATTTATTCTTTTAAGACAAGGAATTATGACCATGTAAATAACGTAGGTTCAAACCTAATGGGGGGACAATCCTTGTGTGCATACGTTGTCTGTGAGAGAAGATATTTGAACTCTTGGAGTAGTCTAATATCAAAGGGACTTAACATGTGTCCAACTGACCAAATTAGTTTAATTGTATGTTAATCTGATACCTTATACTATATAAAGTCAAATAATGGGATGCCCCTCGAGCCATTGTCTAGTGACAATTTAGAGTGGTTGTTGTGGCAGTAACTTATGTTTAAATATTAACACGCACGATCCTCTCATGCATGGGCTTACTAGACGTGGCTATTAACATATTGAATTGTTGATGTGCCCTTTTAGCATATTATTATAATAACTCTAACAAAGTATCGACAAGCTTTATTCTTATGTGAAAACAATTAAACTTGTTTTTCAAGTTTACTTTTATCAATAAAAAAGTTCCTATTTAAAAAAATATATATTAAAACATAAAAATTGATAAATATTTACATAATAATAATACATGTCCCAAAAAAAGTGGGGTACTCATATCCCATGGATATGGAGTGTCTGACTTCGAGGACATTTCTTTGTGTTCTATCGTTAGGGGTTCTTTGAGGCGTTGGAAATGTTCAATCTGGTTTCTCTAGTCTGGTGGGTTCAAATGAGCATCCTTTTTCCCTTGTTATCCATTCCTTGGTTAATCCACCTTGCAGGAGGGAAAATAAACATGTCAAGACTACAGGGGTTCAAAAATTAACATTTGGCTCAGACGTCTTTTTGGATTGAGCTACCGGTATTCAACATAGATATTTGGTTGGTCACTGGGAATTCACGAGGATGGATGACCATCAAATGTAGGATGGATGAGACAAAGCAAGTGTCACTTATCAATTACAAGCCTAAGATAAATTTACTCCTCAATAGTTGGTTTTTCTTCTATTTTCTACATGTCGATGATGTTGAGAAAATATTGGATTCTCCTTGGGTTAAGGACATCGTTCCTTAATTCTTAAGCCTTTGTATGTTAGTTTTAACCCATTTAAGGAGGTGTCAATAAAGAAGTTGATTTGGGCCACGTTGTTTGGCCTTCCTCCTGAATTTTGGTCTCGGTTAGCATTGGTGAACATCAGGAGTTCCATTGGGAGATTTTCATAATTAGAGGAGTGAAGTTTGGGGGACATGGATAAAAGAATTGCTTGGATTCTCATTGAAGTGGACTTTTTGGTGGGTCTCCCTGCTGAGGTTGATTTAATTTTGGGTGGCTATACATCTCAACAATGCATATATTTTTGAGATATTCCTTTTAGATACTGGGTTACCATACGACTAGCCAACTCCTTGCAAATTCTCCTCATCCTTTTGGTTTTTCCCATCGAGCTCATTCGAATTTTTGGGTTGTGTGGCCATTGGATAAGGGAGAGTCTTCAATTTTTAGTCATGTATCAATTTATGAGCATGGGAGCATTCTTTTGTTATCTCCAAGTATTGAATACATTATTCCTTTGATATTCTCAGTTTTTTTTTTGATATTGGTGTTGAATCAGTGGTGATGGGCTCCATTGATAAATCTTTGGTTTTAAAGTATGCTCCTATTTCTTTAAATTCAAATGTTTATCCTCCTATTATTATTGAAAAGGATCCACATCTGGTTGATGGACATGATGCCCTCTATCCAGTGGGGAGGGTTAGTTGTCTTTCATCTTCTTCTAATAATATTGTTATCTGGGTCAGAAAATGTGGGATTTCTTCTATATTTTCTTCCCTTCCCCTTTTCGTTTTGCCCCCCCTGATCCTATATCTTCCGGCCCTCATGGGGGGACATGTTAAATTGTAGCAAGAAAAGGATCGTTGACTTATGCCTTAGTCAAATGGAGAAATTCTAATTTCCACGTTAGCAAGATGAGTTGTTAGAAAGTTAGCAGGAGTGCCATGGCCAAGTCACTCAATTAAGTCAGTTAATTCAAGTTTGTGGGAAAGAAGTAGAGTTGTGCATGCATTGATTGCTAAGATATAGCTATCTAGTTGAGTTATATTTAGTGAAACTTAGTTATCTGAGCTCTAATCTAGAATAGAGTCAGTATGAGTTCAGTTAAGTAATTGTAACTATTGTTAACTCACCGATCTCTCAGTTAACTAGTCAATTTACTAAAAATAGCCCTAGTCATGAAAGCAATTTGAATTGTCTTATGGAGTGGAGGAAAAAGGCATAATTGTAATCATTGTTGTATACTAGTGAGTGTACAATGTTTGCATTGAGCAAGTGAGCTAATTCTGTTGGGATTTGTGTAAGGAAATAAGAGTTTCCCTATTTGTTAGGAGAAGGAATTGTGCAAGGAAATAGGAGGAAGAAGGAGGCCTATTTTGCCTAAGTATTGAGAAGAACAGACTCAGGCTGAGGAGATTATTATTGTATTGCATGTTGAGCTTCAAGGATTGAAGTTGTCATTGTAATAAATCAATATTCTCATATGATTTAATACAAACAGAGAAGGGTTTTTTCCCAGTTGTGTTCCCTAGTAAAAACTGTGTTCATTTTGATTAAATGATTGCATGTGTTTCCATTATCACTTTTCCTTCCGCGGAATTTAGTAGAAGAAATTTGTGTCTATTGATTTCAGTGTGATTTCATTAGCAGTTGCAAATTTTGAGTTATTTCTACATGGTATCAGAGCTATTGAAAACTACATAGAAACTAGGTTCCTCATCATCTCTTAAAGAAAACTTGAATAGAAAATTTGTGGTGCAGTTATTTCTTCAGTGCATGAACAATGTCTTTCAATGGATTGAGGCTTGAGTATCCATTGGAGGGAACTTTCAATTTTTGAGCTTGGAAAGACAAAATGGAAGCTTTTTTGGATGACAATGGAGTATTAGAGTACAAAAAAATAGATATTCCAAAACCAACAACATCATATGCACAACATCTGGCTCAGTGGAAGAATGATGCAACAAAATCCAAGAGGATTATCCAGGAGGGAGTCATGGATAATGTAGTTTTGAATTTGCATGGAAAGGAGACTATTTTTTCATTGTAGAAAACTCACATATGCCTATCCTAAAGCAACAGTGATTCTAGGAAGATGGCATTGAAAGATAATATCAGGAGCATTCGAATGAATAAAAATGAAAGTGTTTCTCAATACCTATCCAGATTCACTCAAGTGAGAGATGAACTTGGAGAAGTTGGAGAGAATGTGCCATCATATGAACTTGTGAGCTTAACACTCCTTGGTATACCAAAGTCCTTGCACAACTATCAAGATTTAGTTAATGGTAGAGGCAAGCTCCCAGATTCGGAGAGACTTTGGTATGATCTAGTGCAAGAGGAGATTAGAAGAAACACTAAAGATGGAGTCGCATCCAGAACTGATGAGGATTAAAACTTTGCTTTAGCAGGCAAAGGAAAGAAGTCCCAAGGCAAGGTAGAGTCCATCAATAACCATGGCAAGAAGAAATACCTCAGTAAAACTAAATGCTTTCACTGCCATGAGTATGGACATTATGCAGCGAAGTTTCCATGCAAGAAATCCAGCAAGAATCTTACAACATGAGAAAGAGGAGATGCTCTCACATCACAATTCAAGTTGGATTTCACCCTCATTGCATGCATGGAAAGTATTGTATGAGGTAGTGTATGATACTTAGACTCTGGTGCTTCTTTTTATATGACAAGAAATAAGGAGTTCTTTAGATGCTTAGAGGAGAAGGACCTAGAATTACACATAGATCTTGGAGATGATGGAAGGTATAGTACTAAAGGGATTGGCACTGACACCTTTAAGAGGGAGTCAGGATCCCATATTCACCTAAAGAATGTAATGTATGCACTTGGTTTCAATAAAAATCTAGTTTATGTAGTTGTACTTGAAGACATAGGATATGATGTGGTGTTCAGTAAAGGGAAGGAATATTTGAAGCATGTTACTACTGGACAAGTAAAACAAATTGTTGTTAGAGTTAAACATATATACAAGCTAGAGGTGGATGTATGCGCTGCATTGAGTAGCAAGGAAGAGTATGTTCATGGACGAGATGTTGGAGAGCTCTGGCATAGGTTCATGGGACACCTACACCATGGAGCTTTGAAAATAATGCAACAAAACATCATTGGACTTCCAAAATGCACCCTTGATCAACATGATGTATACAAGGGATGCACTCTTGGAAAATATGTTAAATCCTCCTTCCAAGGCCGAGATAGTAGAGTTGAAGCCATCTTGAAGCGAGTTGACTCAAATGTCTGTGGACCATTATACATAGTCTCAACTGCAAAGCATAGGTATTATGTGATCTTCATAGATTACTTTTCCCACAAGTGTTGGATCTATTTCATGAAGAAGAAATATGAGGTTTATTCAATGTTTGTTGAATTTAAAGCCTTAGTTGAAAATGAGACTAGAAAGAAAATTAAATCCTTGAGAAGTGGTAATTGAGGAGAGTATGTGTCTAATGCCTTCAAATAATTATGCACCAAGGAGGGTATTAGAAGGGATTTTATTGCACCCCACAACCCATAGAAAAATGGAGTTGCATAGAGAAAAGAGAAGTATTGTAGGAGTTGCTAGAGAAATGCTACATGACCAGAGATTGCCAATATCCTTGTGGGAAGAAGCTTGCAATACAAATGTTTACTTGCAGAATAGGAGCCCTCACAAAATTCTCGGGATGATTACACCTAAAGAGGCTTTCACTAGGAGGAAGCTAGATGTCCCCCAATTTCGCGTTTTTGGATCCATAATCTATTGTCATGTCTCCAAAGATAACATGAAAAAGTTGGAGCCCACTGCAGGGAGGGGTATCTTTGTAGGTTATACTGAGACACCTCATATTTTTAATAGGTGTACATGCCCTCACTTAGGATGACTGTTATGAGGAGGGATGTGATATTTGAAAAGGATAAATCCATGAGGATCTCTCTAGAGTGAGAGTTGAGCATACCACCAGAGTTGGAGCTTCTAGCTCCAAAGTAGGAGCCTCAGTGAGATCGGCAGAGTCAGATATTGCTCAAAGGCAAGAGGACATTCCAAGAGGATGTTGTGGAGCATCCACGTGTGGAGGAGCAGAGAGAAGATTGAGTGGAGGCACCCACTCATACAATTCCTTCCAGAGAAGGGAGGAAGAGGACACGTATGGATGATAGATTAGCTCAGGAAGCTCAGGAGTAGGTTGGATCTCCTAGCTCCTTGTGCAGACAGAGGATATCACCAGAAAGGTACATAATATATGTGGCACTCATGATATATTTGATAAATTTTGACCCATATTCTTTTGAAGAAGTTGTTTCCTAGTAGGTATGGGTAGATGCCATGGTGGAGTATGACTCCATCATAAAGAATGATGCTTGTGAGGTTGTGACTAGACTTGAGGGAAAATCTATTATTATCTCTATGTGGGTGTATAGGTGAAACATAAAACTAATGGAAGTGTTGACAAGTACAAGGCCAAATTTGTGGCCAAATGATTCTCACGAGTGTAGAAGATTGATTATGGTGATAAATTTTCCCTTGTGGCAAGATACTCATTTATCAGGACCATACTTGCATTGGAAGCACAGTTTGGGTGGAGGATCCACCAAATGGATGTTAAAATTGAATTCCTCAATGGAGCGGTTGAGGAAGAGAAATACATTCAGCGTCCTAAGGGGTTTGAGACCTTTAACAATAAGACACGTGTGTAGGCTCAAGAGATACCTCTATGGTCTCAAGCAGGCACCTCGTGCTTGGTACACTCCCATATATTCTTATCTCAATGGATTGGGATTCACTAAAAGTGAAGCAGATGCCAATATATACTACATTAAGGTAGATGGTAGTCTACTCATCTTAGTTCTATATGTGGATGATTTGATATTGACAGGAGATGACAGGTTGATCTGGTCTTGTAAGGAGGACCTTGCAAGAGAGTTTGAGATGAAAGATATGGGTTTGATGCACTACTTCTTTGGCTTGGAGGTGTGGTAGGGAGATGGAGAGATATTTGTTGGACAAGGGAAGTACACATCTAAAATCCTTCAAAGATTCCACATGTAGGATTGCAAACCCATGGATACTCCTCTAAGTACTAACTAGAGGGAAGAGGACACTTCTACAGGGGAGGTAGTAGATGGCACTATCTACAAAAAATTGGTGGAGTCTTTGATGTACTTGGTGAAAACAAGGCCCGATATTTTTTTTTAGTGAACCAACTTAGTCAGTTCATGGTGGAGCCTTCCAAGCTTCACTAGAAAGCAGCAAAACATGTTCTAAAATACCTCGAAGACAAAATATACTTTGGCTTATGTTATAATCAGAGTGATGGAGTCAAGCTCCAAGGCTTCACGGATGTAGATTGGGTAGGGAGTCCCTCATATAAGAAGAGAACATTAGGAGCAATCTTCAATGTTGGGTCAACAACATTTTCTTAGTACATCAGGAAACAAAGATATGTAGCACTCAACTCAGCAGAGGTTGAGTATATGGTTGCTAGTAAAGCAACATGTGACGCTATTTGGATGAAGAAGATCCTTGCTAGTCTCTTCAGTCAGGGGATGGAGCCTACATTAATCCACTATAAAAATCAGAGTTGTATAAAACTCTCTGAAAATCCACTGTTTCATGATATGTCCAAGCATATAGACATCAGGTACCATCACCTGAGAGATTATGTGAAGAGGAAGATTTTTATGCTACAGTACATTCCTACAGAGGAACGAGATGTATATATCTCGACAAAGGATCTATCAAGAGACAGGTTCGAGTTCCACGGGAGCAAGATCGGGGTTGTTCAGAACCATTTTTCTTGCTAATAGGGAGTGCTAAATTGTAGCAAGAAAAGGCTTCATTTGACTTGTGCCTTAGTCAAATGGAGAAATTTGAATTTCCACTTCATCAGGATGAGTTTTCAGATAGTTAGAAAAAGTGACATGGCCAAGTCACCCAGGTAATCTAGTCAATTCGAGTTTGTGGGCAAGAACTAGAGTTATGCATGAGTTGATTTCTAAGGTCTATTTATCTAGTGCAGTTATATTTAGTGGAACTCAATTATTTGAGCTCTATTCTAGAATGTAGTGAGTATGAGTTCAATTGAGTAGTTGTAATTGTTGTTAACTCAGTAATATTTCAGTTAACTAGTTAATTTATTAAAACTAGCCCTAGTTATGCATGCAATTCAAATTTCCTAGTGGAGAGGAGGAAAAAGACATAATTGTAATCATAATTGGATACTAATGAGTGTACAGAGTTTTCATTAAGCAGGTGAGCTAATTCTCTTGGGATTTGTGCAAGGAAATTGGAGCTTCCCTATTTATTTATTTTTGTAAGCTTGGTAGATCCTTCCTTTTCATTAATTAATTAAAATCAAGTTACAAACACATAAAATAGGTTAGGTGGCCGCAACTTTTCCAGCAAGAAACAAAGTATGTTGGCCACCTAACCGCATGTTAAACCATCAAGTAGCAAAAAATATTATTTCTTTCTATCCAAGATATATAAAATTGATTATCATGTCCTTGTCCATACTCTATTTTCCTATAAGCATATATCAGTGCAAATTAAAAAGTAAAAGCTATCTGCATAAATAATAATAAAAAATCATTAAAAGCAAACATTCTAATCATCCTGCTTGGAAGAGGTAAATTCGACCCGAGCCGTATCTTTATCATTGAAACAAGGCAACCCTGTCTATGAGAATAGACAAGGGAAGTGTTTCTCCATGCGGCTGAGGCGTCCTTCTTGTTTCTGCATTTCAAATTGCAGCTTCTGGAAATCCTATTTGTAATTGGGAAAGGCCTGTACAATTGTTGCCATGCTCACCAAAATTTTCTCCATTGCCTTTCCCAAGGGACTTTTCATAAGCCAATATAGATACAGGGTCTGCTTGCACTATGCCACTTGCCCTCAAGTGTGTCCAAGGTCCGGCATGAGGATTCGCCAATCTTCCATCTCTATCTCGGTCGCACTCTCTTGGCGATTCAAATCGGCTTCCCATTCGTCTACCAGTCTCCTAATCTCCTCGTTGGTCTCCTCCTTGTATGTTGAGGCTGCTTCCTTGATAAGGTCAGTGATTGGATTTCTACCGCGTCTCCCTCCCGTAGACCTGGGTTCATTCTCCTGTTCAGCCACTTGAGGTCTCTTGCCTCGGCCCTAAGTCTTTGCTATTCTAGTCAATTTGTGTGAAATGACAACAATGATGTCCTCCATGAATTGATCTTATCAATTGATATGGTGTAATTTGGCATATTGTACGCTTAATAAGTGTATTTCTTCCTTAAAATAAATTCCTATGCGGTTAGAGGGGAAAGATATTATAATGCCCCAAATTTTGATTTTAAATTTGCACTTAATCATAAGGCTATGGGATGGGAAGCCCAAAGGCGTTGGATTCAATGATGAGAGGTGAGTATTTTTTCGCCATTGGGCATAGTTCAATTATGGTGAGGGTTGCTAACCCTAGAATCGTTATGAAGACCTTGAGGTAGTGATTGAACATGTGGTTGCACCTAAAGAGATTATATTAATGGTATCATGACGAATGCACACATAAATGGATCAAAGCCCATTCCCATATCCTTATTTTATAAAAATTCAAGGCCTACTAACATGACTAAATTTTCATGGTTTCATTCCATAAGGTGATCGAGGTTCAAAACTCATAGTACTCGAGAAGGGACACAAAGAAAAAATCCAACCATATTAAGGGTTGGTATGGCCCACACTGACTAGGACCCCTTTGTGATTTCAACGACATAGATACCCTTGAGTTACCATTTCTTAAACTATGAGCTACTCCTACGTTATGGAAATGCTAACAAAAAAAAGCATAAAAAACCATATCTATCTAATTTTGTCTTTGAAAAAAACCATATTCAAGCCTACTCGCTTTATTAGCCCACTTATCCACTTATTAATAGAATGATATTAGCCTTAAAAAAAATAATTCAACCTCATCCTTTCTTTATTTATCTTATAAAATATTTTTGTTAAAGCACTATAATTTTAGTCATGAATTAATCACTTATACTTATTTACTAATTCCAAGTCACCAATAACAATGACTCTCCTATGCTATTTACCATTTGTAATCCTCAAACCTTGAAATAAAGTTAGAGTTTGCCTTTCCCAATTCCCTATAAAGAACATACTGGAATATATAAGGTTACACGATTTACCTACCTTTCAAAATAAGCCTATTTTGTGTTAGATGTAACAATAAACTCATTTTGTAAAGAACACAGTGGAATAGATAAGGTCACACGTTCTACCTTTCAAAACAAGCAGACTATTTGAGTGTAGATTTAACACTATCCTTATATACTATAATATATATATATATAATAGATATAATATATTTTATAATAAATTAATATTTGGGATTAGAAGTGGTTTAAGAAACCTGCGACTCCAACCGTCATTGGGATTAGTTTTAAAGAGAGTATCAAGTTAGTTTTTCCTCCATTAATAAAAAATCATTTTTCGTATATAGTTAATAATGTCATGGAATGTCATATTTATCTAAAATTTTATTTTTCCTATTCATAAATTAAATTATTTTTTTAATAAATTATTTTAATTAATTAATAGGGAAAATGTCAATGTTATCAATGTTATCCATCACTGGCCAAATGCACTTAGTACGTGGGTAACATGGATAAGCATTAAGAGGACCTACAAAGTACGATTTGCTTAGATCAAAAAACAGTATTTTCAACCTTTGGAAAAATATCTAAAATACTAATACGTCATGCCCAAGATGTGATATGGAAGAAAATGAGAGGTTGTATAAAGTAAGAATTTTAGAAAGTGTTTGATATTAAGTATATATTTTAGAAAAATAAAGTGTTTTATTTTTAATTACGTTCATCACTGTGTAAGAGGATATAAGTAATATGAAAGTAAGTTTTATTATCCATTTTGATTTCTGGAGTTTTGGTGTTAATATGAAAGTAAGTTTTATTATTCATTTTGATTTCTGGAGTTTTGGTGTTTGGAATCGATTTACAAATAATCCTACCAATATTTTAATGTCTCACATTTTAAAGATAGCTCATTTTTTGTTAGATTAATTTTACAGTGTAGTGAATATTGAATGTATAATTTTGTGAATGTGTTAGTTTATAAAAGAAATTAAGATATATATATATATATAATATATATTTTTTATAATAAATTAAATATATCATTTTTTCAATATTTAACATATTTTGAATTAAATAAATTATATAATATATATGCTAATAATGTTATGTAATTTTAAGTATTTAATTATTACTTTTTAGGATATCAATACTTATTATTATATATTTGTGTGCCCTTAAATGTGAGTCCTCTCTAAATTGGGCTCTTGTTAAAGAGTTGAAGGCTAGGCTGGCCTTTATTTTCCTCATAACTATGGTTTAGTTTTTATTCTTTATTTTCCTTATATTGATGATTAAGTTTTGGTTTCAACCTTAATTCATGTAGTGTTTTAAATAGTTTGTTTGTCTCTCAACTAAGTTAGTGCAAAGGAGTGAGCACTTTGAATTTGTTCCTTTATCAACTTGGGTTGTATCTTCTCTCTTAGTGGGGCTTGATCTTAGTTTCATAATGGTGATTGTAGAGATTATTTGGTTTAGTTGGAATAGCCCTAAGATGTCATACAAAAATTTTTCTTTCCTAAATCAGTTTCATTGCCAAAGGTATTAGAGGAATGTTGTGGAGGTAAATCCCCTTTGCGAACAGAGGCGATCCCTACTAGCCCAAATGGGGTCTAGCAACAATCAAACAA